>BGPT01002301.1:64262-88414 GCA_003297045.1 Symbiodinium sp. clade C Y103 | reverse complement strand
ATTACTCGAAATCTTTGCAGAAATTAACATCATTGAACTGCATGCAGGACACGGAATCTGAAAACAAATCGATGACAGTTTTGAATTGCATTTGAACATGTTTGAAAACCTGCCAACATCTCATCCTGGATTGCTACTATGGATTTGCTCAAGTAGCCGAGGCACCTTTTTGACTGACAAGGAGCCTCCTGGATCAGCACTGGGCATCGAAACATTAGCATCAACATAGATCAAAGTCCACGCAACACCAAACAGCCGGACTGCTGCAGATCACTGAAATCATTGAAATCGCTGTCCGTGCTGAGCAGTTTCAGTGATTGCAATCAGCCATTCGCTTCGCTGCGAAGAAAGTGATGCAGCAATTCAGCGACGCTTCGCGCGGCTTCCTTTTTTCTGTCTGCTCTCCAAGAAGCTGTGAAGGCACTCACCCACGCCACGTGGCCGTCGAGTAGGCACGGTGGCTGAAGATGCTTGACGCTCTTGAGGAAATCCTAGGTCTGTAGGTTTGCAGCAACAGTGGATGAACGAAGCAACAACCCACACCAAACCAACCTAATGCCATTATGGATGTCCAACTCGGCTATCTAAAGACACGCACCAGGGTTTTGGCATGTTTCAGCACTGGCTTCAGATAATCTTGGGTGAAAACACAAAACCAAAAGATGGAGTCGGCCACCGCAAGAGGGTGAGGAAAAAATGACCTACGGCCTACACATTCTCTTCAAGCGCTGCAACGCCAAGTTGATACGTTCGGTTGAACTTACCTGTAGGAATNCACATTCTCTTCAAGCGCTGCAACGCCAAGTTGATACGTTCGGTTGAACTTACCTGTAGGAATCGAACACAGCTGCAAGTCGCTTGACTGATTGCAAAACAATGGAAATCTGCTTGGCATTGCACGCAGTCCTGACTTCACGAAAGACCGCTCGATGGGAAAGCAGCGCCTCCTTAGACGCAGCACGGTGCAAAAAGCCTCAAATTTCTGCATGCCTTGGTGTGGTTCAGCAGCCGTCGCCTCACTTCCTCGTTCATTTCGTTCATTTTCTCATGCTTCTCCCGTAGCTCCTGCTACAGCTTTAGAGCCTCCTTCGCCGAAGACCGCCTTCGGGAAACGCAGCCCAATGATGCGACTCCAGAAGATGCATAAGTCCAAAAACACAAGCAGGACTCTCCTCATATTTGCCTTGCCCATAAAGTACGGAGCCAAGGCGGAGCTTGATGAGACAGACGAAAGTGTGTTCATCTCCCAGCACCCTCTTCATCCAACTCAACGCGTCCCGCAGGAAGCGCTCAGCATCTTTCAGTCTGCCTTGCTGTTCGTACAATGTGGCAAAGGCCCTCATGCACCGCGGGATGAGGAAATGGTTTTCTCCCACCGTCAGACGCGCCCGATCAAGAGCATCTTGGATCAATTTCTCGACCTCTTCCAGTGGTCGGTGTTGCTTTGAGAACAATTCGGCAATGTCTACCGTGCACTCCAAGGTGAAAGAATCATTCTCTCCACGCGTCTGCTTCGCGCGATCAAGAGTCTTCTGAAGCAATTGCTCAGCATCATCCAATCTGCCCAGTGCGATCAAGAGGAGAGCTGGCCTGTCCATGCACACGCGATGCATCGTTTCTCGGAGTAAGTCCTCAGCCTCCTGAAGTCGGCGTTGCTTGAGGAGCACCCAAGCATGGCATAGCATGCCTAAGAAGCGTCTCTCCTAGGTGTTTCTTCGCTCGATTTACAGTTTCGTGCAAGGACTTGTCCGCTTCCTTCAAATGGAATTCAGAGTAGAGAACTCTGGCACGCACCGCAAGGTATCAATGTGATTTTCTTTAAGTGCCTCTATCCTCCATTCCAACACTTTTTGGACCACTCTCTTGGCTCTTTCGGCCCTGCAATGCTGCAGCAAGACCTCGGCAAACCTGTCCATGTCGTTCAAATGTTCAGTATGCTTTCTCTGCAGTGATTTTCCAAGCACTTTCTGAATTTGCAAGATGCTTCTGCACAGCCCAAATCAAACGTTTGTGAGCTAAAAGTTTCTCTTGCACAGGCTCGCAATTCTCGATGAAGATGACTTGCACTGCGCGGTCCAGAGAATTTGCCGCAGTGTTTTCTAGCTGCAGGAGCTTCTCTTTGTGATCAGCAGTCCCGCAGTGGGTACAAACAAGCAAGGTGTGGCTCCACACATCTGGGCCACAGTTGTCTTCAAAGCAAGGAGTTTTGTATTGAGGTCTGCGCTCAGCCCGCAGAGCGGCAGACAGCATGGGCGGGGTAGTCGAAGGTGTCCCCGACGCAGGATCCACAAAGGTCAAAGTCACAGAGTAGATCCCGTCTATCCCAGCAAGCACACAAAATGGCCCATCACAGAGCCACCCACCGGACTGGCTAAAAGGAAACAGTGGGTGGCACGGTGCATTCCTTCTTCGCGCCGTCCAAATTCTCCGAAGAAGCATCTGCCATGGGCGACAGCTGATGAAATGTATGCGGTGGCCCAAACAGGACAAATGTGCGTGCACAAATGCTCTGCTTGCCGTGTCATCTGCTGTTTTCCGTGTTTTCCCGCGTGTCTTTGCCTGAGGATGACAGGCACTGGCTGAGGAATACCCAAAGCACAGCACATTAACACTCGGCTTGAAGCTATACAGCTATGTGGACAAGAGCTCCACAGATCTTCCCAGTGCATGCAAATGTTTAGTATGTGGCTAATATCATCTAAACTCCCAAACAAGTCCTCAATCTCAACTCACTCTCTGCAGCTGCTGCCTGCTTTGTTGGTGTTGCAAAACCCGGCTTGTCTACAAGCATCTATAATGCCTTGCTTCACCTCCAGACCCAACAGAAACGGTGGGGCCCTGCACGCGGGGACCCGCTGACATGGAGCATGAAACCAGTTGCATAACACGGCTGTTATGACATGGCTGCCGTAAAAGAGACTAAGTCTACGAAATGTACATTGTAGTCAGGGAGTCTACCGAACATGTGTGCCAGATTCCTGCGAGCATGTGTCCAAGACTGGTAGCCCTCACGCATCAAGGTGTGAAGCCACGTGTTTAGATTGTGTGGTCACAAGCGGATCTGCTCAGGGACTTTGCAAATTGTCCCTGGCTCTTCCATAGCTAAAAACTTGCATCCTATAGCAGTTGCGCGCACATCACCGCCTCACACAAAGCCTCACGGCTATTTGCCATGCAAGCACCGCTCAATCCAAAATATTTGCGCATGAGCTTTCCACAACATTGCTACATCCTGGATTTGCAAGGCAGTCGTATCTCTTGAGGACCCCCCACCATAAGAACATGAAGTGGCGCACCGTCGAGAGGACCTGACTGCGCCAGTAGCAAAGCAAGCGCAAAAACAAAGTCTGCAGTGATGATTCGTCTCATTGGAAGGCTGCAATGCTCACATGATCTCGCGACTCGGAAATAACGCTCAATATCGGTCAATCAACTCCAAATGCTGGCCCAAGCAAAATCAAGAAAGCAACATCAAGCAACTAGGCATAACTAGATATCCTGTTGACGGCATGGCCGAACCACCTGCACTACAAAAAATGAAAAGCTCAGAGTCAAGACTTGCTTTCATGGCGCCCAGACCCTGCTGCTAGAAACCCCGGCTGAACCTTGTAAAAAAGAGTGCATACTGCATGCCTGGCAAAATCTTTGAGCGGCAACCAACACACTTCGCCATGTCACAACCTTCAACTTAGTGTTTGCTTGCACATGGCATCGGTAAAGCCAATCACTCTCTCATCCAATTTCGAGGTTTGGGATTGCACTCGGCTGAGAATGTTTAGCGCCGGCCGTGATGTTTGGGTGGGCGGTGTGAGTCACACTCATGCGTTGAGCTCTCAGAAAAGCAACAGCTTGATCACAGATTCACAATCTCAAAGCCATGTCGGCCTGCCGGGGACAAGCGCCGAAGTGGTCCAGGTCCAACGAAGATCGAAGATGGTCGAACCTCCAAGCACTTGACATGAATGAAGCAAGCTTTGGGTTTTGTTGAAGATTTGAGTTTCACATCTCTAGCCTGGCTGCTGAGTTTCTCTGCGGCTCAGTTTGTCCTTGAAATATCAATGTGCAAATCTCATCATCATCAATGAAAGCTTNCCATGGCTGCAAGTGGTGGATAACCCAAGAACTATTCTACTGGGATCCGATCATTTCGCAGCATGAAAGTCGAACCTTGAGGTAGTAGCCTGACCTTTCTATGTCAAAGGGAGAGCAAGACACCGCAGGACCATGAGAAAGATCATGAGGAAGACCATGAGGAAGACCATGAGAAACCATTGAAAAATCTAAATTCATCAGAGGCTTCGGAGAACTTCTGTGATCCCTAAGATTGTTTTACACATTGGCGCTGTTCCTGCAAAAGGATCACCCAAACTTTCAAACGTGTGTTTGAGTCCGTCTGCTAGGATGAAACAGCCGGGTCGATTTTCTCAGTTTCCTTCCAGAAGAAGAAATCTAATAAGAAGAAGAAAGAGAAGAAAAAAGAAAAAGAAGAGGAAGTGGTCGATTTCATGGAATTTGNCGATTTTCTCAGTTTCCTTCCAGAAGAAGAAATCTAATAAGAAGAAGAAAGAGAAGAAAAAAGAAAAAGAAGAGGAAGTGGTCGATTTCATGGAATTTGTATTTCATGGACCATTGTGAACCAATTGCAAACACATCACCTGAAAGCATCAGCACGCTGCCTACAAAGAATACATCAGCCTCGAACCATTACTCGAAATCTTTGCAGAAATTAACATCATTGAACTGCATGCAGGACACGGAATCTGAAAACAAATCGATGACAGTTTTGAATTGCATTTGAACATNATTACTCGAAATCTTTGCAGAAATTAACATCATTGAACTGCATGCAGGACACGGAATCTGAAAACAAATCGATGACAGTTTTGAATTGCATTTGAACATCTCATCCTGGATTGCTACTATGGATTTGCTCAAGTAGCCGAGGCACCTTTTTGACTGACAACGAGCCTCCTGAATCAGCACTTCTGCGCCTGGGCATCGAAACATTACATCAACATAGATCAAAAAGTCCACGCAACACCAAAGACTGCTGCAGATCATTGAAATCATTGAAATCGCTGTCCGTGCTGAGCAGTTTCAGTGATTGCAATCAGCCATTCACTTCGCTGCGAAGAAAGCGATGCAGCAATTCAGCGACGCTTCGCACGGCTTCCTTTTTTCTGTCTGCTCTCCAACAAGCTGTGAAGGCACTCACCCACGCCACGTGGCCGTCGAGTAGGCACGGTGGCTGAAGATGCTTGACGCTCTTGAGGAAATCCTAGGTCAGTAGGTTTGCAGCAACAGTGGATGAACGAAGCAACACGCTCCCACTCCAAACCAAACTAATGCTATTATGGATGTCCAACTCGGCTATCTAAACACATGCACCAGGGTTTTGGCATGTTTCAGCACTGGCTTCAGATAATCTTGGGTGAAAACACAAAACGAAAAGATGGAGTCGGCCGCCGCAAGAGGGTGAGGAAAAAATGACCTACGGCCTACACATTCTCTTCAAGCGCTGCAACGCCAAGTTGATACGTTCGGTTGAACTTACCTGTAGGAATNCACATTCTCTTCAAGCGCTGCAACGCCAAGTTGATACGTTCGGTTGAACTTACCTGTAGGAATCGAACACAGCTGCAAGTCGCTTGACTGATTGCAAAAAAATGGAAATCTGCCTGGCATTGCACGCAGTCCTGACTTCACGAAAGACCGCTCGATGGAAAAGCAGCGCCTCCTTAGACGCAGCACGGTGCAAAAAGCCGCACCTCTGACAAACATTCATCAATCAAAGCAATATCTTGCTAAACGCATGGAAAACAAATTGTTGACAATAGACAGGAACAAGAAGCAGCTGCCCGAGAACTTCTTTCATTCTGTGAGATTCAGTCATGGCCCCAACCGCTCGAAGCAGCACGCGTCCAACACCATGGCCAACATGTTGCGCCATTGCCTTGGCCACTGCAAAGATCTCCATCGCAAAGTTTGACTCCTTCCTTGGCCGTGGCAAGTCCAGTTGACGTGCAACACAGACACAAATCTTTCAAGACCAACGATATAAACAAACCACCACTTGCAAAAATAAACAGAGAAAACAAATCAATACCCAATGATCAAGATACAATGCTTTGCGAAATGCTGCCTCTGAGCGATGGAACCGCTCCCCCTCCACCAGTTGTTGCGAGCTGCTAATCGTTGGATACACCAGCCTTGTAGCAAAACAATGCTCAAATTAAGGTCATTGCCAGGCGCATCAAGAATCAAAAATGGTTCAATCTCAAGGCTAAAGTGCAAAATTCAGACAAGAAACTCTACAAACTTGTTGGCCGCCTGTGTGCTACTATGGTATTGGCAGTCGCCTCCCGCTGCTATGGCCCCATCGCCTCCAATCATCGTGAGAGTTCTTGATCTCAATGATGTCAAAGACAGGTTTGATGCATGGAGAGTGGCTTGTGAAAAGCCGTCATGATCTGAACCCAGCGATGGGCAGGACACGAAGTGTGCCTCCAATTGCCCAGTTGCCGAGTCGAGCAGGTGACACTAATGGATACTGGCGAACGAACACCAATTCCAGCAAGTGTGGTGTTTATCTGCTCACTTTGAAGTATCTCGAGCATTTTAGCGCCCGAGAATTCTGCTAAGCGAACAAATGCACCGCTCGCGTACTTTTCACCACAAACAATACCTGACTGTTGCATTCGGGCTATTGTCATGATAAAGCGTTCGTCCGCATGTCCATGTCCGCAATTGCAGATGGCCTCTCTGACAAGAATGCTCATTGCCCGGAGGTCCTTCTCTGAATCTTCCAAGGTTGATGGCTGCTCCTTTTTCTTCGAGAATCTTGATGATACTTTGACTGGAATCCAATCATTTAATCAAAGTTTCCGAATGACATTTCCTCACAAGCGGCGCATTGAAAAAATCAACTATTCAATAAAATCATCAATAATGTATATTCAATAGGTACTGACCAGACTTACAAGACAAACATCACAGGACTTTGCATTGCCATACATATCCTTTTCTTGCTTTGACCCATTCATTTGGACGCAAGAACTACTGTTGAAACCCAAGGATCGGATCCCATTTGCAGACACACGCAGCAAACTTGCAGATGCCTTCGCTGCAGCCGACGTGATGTCACTCGTGCAAGGTAGGCACACCAACAGGTCCTGTAATAATTTCTTTGGAAGTTTGCTCAGGTTGAAGTACACATTTGCTGCAAGCACTTGGGCCTGTTCACCAAGTCCTGTCCCAGGGGAGCAAACAAGAATAAGTATGTGACCTGATCGAAAGTGACACCATCAATCGGAAAGTTTCATTCATTCCCATGTGTTACACTCAGATGACATTTACAACATCACTAAAATTGATGATTAAAATTTGGCATGTTGAATGAAAACAAGTGAATTGATTGACCATTCATTTCAATGTGCAACTTTGTGCAACTATACATCCTCGTCGACGAGAGACATACTGACCCACATTGGCTCCAGGTTTCCATTTTGAGGGTTTGTCCTCATCCAATGCCAGTGCCAATGCATCCGAATCATCCAGCTGAACCGGACACAGGGAAGCCGCTGTGACTGGTACACCAGACTCCGTATCTTCAGGCGGCGATTCTATCTCCAAGAGACCACTTTCCACAGGCGCCAACTCAATGTCATCCAACACTGCAGGCTCAATCTCAATGAAACCTTGATGCTGTCCTCAAAGAAAGGCAAATGGATTCAAGTCAAGAGCACCAAAGGAATTATATTTGAACCAAACATTTCCACAGCTCTGTCAAGGCCAACTGGTCGGAAAATTGTTTGTTTAAACAGAAATTCACTATGGTGGACTTGTTGAAACTTAAAAGGGCTTCATGTTGAATTAAGTAGGAATGAACTTCCACTGGACCTTAAGGGCCCGAACCCCCCTTGTTGAGTGATTCATCATGAACCTGGACTTGTTGAAACTACCGGCTTCAGGTTGAATTAATTAGGAATGAACTTCCACTGGACCTTAAGGGCCCGAACCCCCCTTGTTAAGTGATTCGTCATGAACCTAAACTAAGGGCTTCAGGTTGAATTAATTTGGAATGAACTTGCAGTGGACCTTGAGTGATTCGCCATGAATCACTCAATAGGCTAGTAAGTAAAATAGAAAACCCTGTGTTGAGTGATTCATGTTGAACTTGGGGGTTATGAAAACCAAAGCCCTCTAGTTCAGTGATTCATCATGAACCTCTCAATTAGATACTTGCAAGAACCTGACTCCCTTATTGAGTGGGTTTGCTTTCATGTTGCCAGCCAAGGGTTCCACTTGAAGCTGATGTAGCCCCAACGTCAGTGCCCAACAATGGATGCATTGGCATCATGTCACAAATCTCAGCAGAAAGCAAGTGCCCACATCATCCTCCAGCTTCACGTTCACAGCCATTCGGCGCAGAATGCACACACCAGCTTCCAGCCCAGTCAACACAATATTATGACTGTCCAGTTTGTTTTCCAACAACCTGCTTAGTAGCACATACAAAATAGCTTCCGTTTTCAGCGTACGTGATCAAACATCTGTGATGTTTGTAACAAAACATTTTGAAACTTTGAAATAGCAAGTATTTTGAAATGTATCGGCATCAATGCGTCGAGACCATGAGCCAAAATGTAAATCATGAATGTGTCTTGAAACTTGGAAGCTTGAAATCATCCTGAAACATTGCGCTCAATGACCATTTTCGACTGTTAAATTAAACTGAGGGTGCTCCAAACTTCAAAATCAAAGGCCCTAAATCCCGATTTCGGGCACCTTGCAAAACCAACAATCTCAAGCAAGGCTGAATGAATCAGTGCGCCTGCATGGCTATTTACCAGCAAACAATCACATTCGTTTTAATGATGCAAGCCCATGGCACCTATGCTTCGAATGATCAATACTTCAATGCGAGGTGGCAGCTTCTGATGTGAAATTCTGAAACATACCTGGATACAGTCATCGGCATATGAAGCAGGTTTGTTTCTAGGTTGAAAAAAAGGGCAAATCACATTTCCCGAACAGTAACCTCCATAGGATCACATCCACTACATGTGATTGAGCGTTTGCCTTGTGAATTGGGAATGTAGAATGAACTTTCGACTCACGGGCTCATGAAGTTTATGAAAGTGAACGTGACATCATGATGAAATTTCCATGGGATACCAAGGCTCAAGGGACCCCCGTACTATGCGCCAACATATTGTTGCAAAATGATGGTCGTTCACCAAACTGTTTCATGTGCCATCCCATCCTCACAACTTCTGATGCTCCGTTTTTCTTGTGAGGTTCTCTGGCATAAGTGGTCAAAATTCGACGAGTCACTGCTCATTATCATAGATCTTGATCTCACCACGCTCGATCTTCACTCTGAATGGAGCTTTGTTCTTCTTCGTCACATGGACCAGGCCAGTTGCCGACTCCTCCATACTTATCACTCGCTGGCGGTCTCTAGAAAGTGGCATAAAAATATTTAATAATGCGTGAATAAAACTATGAACACATAATCATCCTCACACAAACAAGGCACAATAACACTGACATAATTTCATGGAAAGTGGGCATTGATTCCGACAATTCAAAGATCTTTCTCAGACCACCCTGGACCATGGTCACGTCCTGCATGGCTGGAGATGCATCAGAGTAGGCATATGTCTTGACCGCAAAGTTTGCACCCGGATCATCAATTTTGATCTTGCCCGCGCCATCGCATTTCATCTGAACTTGGGGTCCATCCTGTGCTGTTTCCTTGCCCTTCTTAGCTGCCTTTGACAAAAGAATGCCAGCCTTCATGGCAGGCAGCACGGCAAGAATTTCCGATTCCAACCAACCTACTTGCCACAGCACAAATCCTTTGAGATCAAAGCTTCCACGCAAGAACGAGCAAAATCTATGCTCACAAGTACACACTAAATGTCACGCCAAGCAAACTCAAACAGCACCCTCATTCTGTTTAAGTTAATGAGGGCTCATATTTATGGAATGCTTTGCCAGAGAAAGCAATGCTGTACAGCAAACATGGCAAATACTGACTGCTGAGGAAATCACCCACATCGGCCATTTGAGATTGATGTGGTGGAGAATGACGTCCACCTGTCATTGCCAGGAAATCAGGCTCGACGCAATCACGAATTACAGTAACCACATCAAAATCAAGTGATGTACAAATCAAAGAACCACCTATCAGTTTGATTCATTTTGTCTATAATCTGCAGTACAATCCAATTTACAAGCCAACGAGCAGCAACAAAAGACATACTTAGTATCATTGGCATCCCAAGGGCCACCTGCACCGACTTGATGATGAATGTAAATGGCAAAGGGAGCTTGATGTTGTCGAGAGTGACATCCACCTGTCATTGTTGGGAAATCAGTTTCAGAAACCTTTCATTGACAGTATCACATCAAAGAATCACTGCTCATATTATGAAGTCTCTGTCGTGGAATTGCTGGTCCATTCCCAGCAATGTGGAAGAGCAACATTCGTGACAAGGACTACCTCTTCCAAGCGACGACACCGAAATTGAGCTTGATGTTGTCCAAGATGGCATCCACCTGCCATTGCAAAGGCATCAGCTTCAACAGGCTGTTCAATGACAAACAATAATCAAGGGACGAAAACCCCAGCAGTATGCAAAACCACAATCCAGAGCGACCCAAACTACTGTCACCTGCAATATGACTGCTGTCTGTGGAAAGTCAGTCTGAGTGACCACCCATATGTTCCATGAGCCGCCTCTTCCATGTGACACCAAAAATGATCTTGATGTTGTCGAGGATGGCATGCACCTGTCGTTGCTGGAAAACTGAAATCACATTGATTCGAATGAGTACATATAATCCAAAAACATGACACAAACAGTTTCAGATTCCCTGTCGTGGACAGGGCCAAATTGATATAATATATGTATATACATATAAATGCATTTATATATATATATACACATATCTATCTATCATCACCGCCACCCCACGGGCCACCTCCAGAGACAAAGACCGATGGCAGTCAGAAGGAACTTGGTCTTGTTGAGGATGATCCGCCTGTCATAGAATCTGAAGCAGTGGCAATGGCAAGTCAGCATCAATCATGCCCAATTCGCATCAAACAAATCATCACAGCCATTCCTGTCATGTGACAGGTTCCTGGTTTCCAGTGTATGCGTGACCAATGTTTCCGCACATCAATGAACTTCTCGCATCATTCCGAACATGTTTGTCTCAAACCCCAATTGCACAGAGAGGCACCTGTGGCCTGCTAAGCGAACTCCCTCCTTTGTGAATCAGAAATCCCGATCATCACAACCTCCTTCATTGATGCTGACGAGAAGTACCAAGCTGACCAACATGATACAGTGTGCCAGCCCAACGAAAAACTGCAGGCTCTGCTCCTTTGCGAATCAAATCAAACAAGATCCGTTCTCCCTTGCTGGATACCCAATCACGCACCTCCTCGAACCACTCCAGTTTTCGCTCCAGAGAAACTACTTGGCTCTTCAGGTTTGCAATCACCAACTCTGTCTCCTTTCAATACCCTTCATGTTTCTCAAGACTGACAACCATTGGCACTTGATCTGGCACTTGATCTGGCACTTGCAATTCTGCTTCATCATCAGTCGGAAGAATTGGAACCGGGGGCAGGGAAAGCGGCAATTCATGGTCAGCAACCAACGCGCTTGTATGTGTTGTCTCCTTCTTCTTTCGGTTCTCCTCGTAGAGCCGTTGCAGAATTTGCGTCTTTCCATGGTATCACATGCCTTGCTCTTGTCCTCATACTTGGAAACCACCTGTCTCACTTTCTTGGGACGAGCAGCCTGACGAGCCCGCTCAAAAAGCTGTTGCAGCGCACGACGCCTTTCCACCCCATCACATCCTTTGATCTTTTTATGCTGACTATGCTTGGAAGGGCCTTGCGCAGCCACAATACCATAAAATTTCGTTGGACTCGAAGCTGGTGCCATGCATGATGTTTTCTTCTGCTTCACTGTTGATGGAGATGTCTTTTGGCCGCATACGTCGGGGAAGCGCCATGATCAGAGTGACCCAGCTTCTAGTGGCAATGATCAGTCCAGCTTTGCATGCAGCTGCTTGACATTGAACCATAACAGGCATGTGCAGAAATACGTGGAAATCCATGATGGCATAGTCGGTTGTCGTTATTGTTGATTCAGCAAAGAGCAAATTGATGACGGCAACATTTTAGTGTCTATGTGTCAGGGTGCGACATATTAATACGTAAATGCGCACAATGAAAACGACAAGCTTACAATCTTGACTTGATATTTGATAGTTCAGTATCGATGGCCTGTGTAACGCCTGTGTCATGCCTGCATTCCATGTTCTGTTTCAGCCATGGGTGCTGGAAACCATCAAGGTTCAATATAAGCCCTCGAATCTCATCCGGATCTCACTAAAATCCGAAGCAAAACACTGAAGGAAAACTGCCAAAAGCATTTGAAGGTGACCATAAGCCATAGGTGACCATAGGTGAGCTGCTCTCTACTCGGAAGCGGTCTTTTGGAAAGAAAAAGGTGGCAGGAGATTCACATCAAAGTTGGATTAAACTGCAGGTTGCCATGCAAATGAAACTTCTGCTGCCCAACTCACCACAAAAGTCCATGCCAGGATTGCGGGCTGCATAAGTGCACTACCTCAAGAATTGAATCAATACTGCACAGTCACAATGGCCCCTTTTTCTCGAAAGACTCTGGAAGGCCGATTGGAAAGGTAAAAGTGAAAATTGGGCATACTGCAATCAATGTTCAAACACATGAACGTCATGACTCATTTGCACAACCTAATGAATGAAGGAACGCAGTTGCGATTGAATACAGAATGCACCCGTGAATGGTTCAATGCCAAATGGCGAAACATTGCGACGCTCACTTGTCATGTAGACCAAATGCAAATACACACAATTTCCTTTTGTCCTGGTGAGAGGTGTCATGATGCCTTCAAATCAGTGGATCTCAAATCAGATCTACTAGTACTGAGAATTGTTGATGGAAAAAGAAAGAAGGTGATCTCCATTGATCTTCCATCTTCATCTTCTTGCAGCGACGTCTGCAAGGCATCTGAAAAAAAAACATGATGTCCTGTCCTCAGAACAATTTGCGCGGCTGGTCATCCGGCATTGCCATTGGCATCTCCACTGGTTTCTTCATCGCCGGCCTCATCATAGGATGGCATGCTGCCTTTGCCTGCATCGGCTTGCACGGTGGTGTCAGCATGGTTTCGGGGTCATCGCCCTTCTTCGATTTTGAAGGTGTCACCACAGCATCCGTCCTGGCAACCTTCGCTGGATTCTGAAGCATCTCCAGCTCCCTCTCTGCCTCTGCAAGGGCTTCTTTCACCTCGGCAATGTGAGCCTTCAATGAACTTGCCTGAGCATTCTGAATCTCAGAAAACCTCTGATGACGAAGCTGATGCACCTCCTGCGCTGCTGTCATTGTGACATCCACAGTTGCTTCGAAGGAGCCCACCTTCGCCATGCCATCACCCTCCACAGCAATCCACGTCTCCTCACAAACAAACCCATGGACATCGTTGCTAAACAGAACCATGTTCAAAGAAAAAACATCACATCCATGTTCTATGTTTCACAAAGAAATCCGAGAAGCAAGCATATTCTTCCAAGAGATTGAGCCTTTGAAAACACTGTGAACAATCAAATGTTGAATCAATCAAGCAAATGACAATAACTCGTACATTACAAGAGCCAGGGATCAGCAAGGGGACTTTGTTTTTTTTGTGCAAAACTTCATGGTGTTCGGCATCTGGGCAGCAATGTAGTGGCTGATGCTGATTGTATTTTGCAATGCAGAGCTTGCAAACCACGAAAGAAGTGCACATTCGTGCATTGTGACAAAGAATGACTTCACGGTTTCCCCTTTGAAGATCTTCTCCTCCACAGGTCCACTTGTCAAACGTCAGTGGCAATGAACACATGCAATCTACGTCTGCTTGGACCATGTACAATCAAGTTGCTTCTTGCTTGATTCATAACATTAACCCTTGTGGCCCAAAAAACAAATCTGAATGACAATGAAATCCCTCGCGCCTTTGCGACCATGTTCTTCATCAAGATCTTCGAAGCACGTGCATGCAGATCTGATGACTCAGGAGCATAGAAATTCCAAAGGAACTCCTCCTTGCGTCCTGGTCCATGGAAACTTCCTCAGCCTTCTGCTCTGGACCATACTTCACATTCAAGCAAGCAACGCAATGAAGCCAATCCGAAGGGTCCAAGACCAAACGCTTCAGGACGAATGCGTTGCCACCTTCACCACTTTCATGCGCCCTTCTGAAATGCAGCTTGTGGATCTTTCAGGTAAGTCTTCAGCAAGTAGCAAGTGAAAGCTCCGGTGGGAAAGCACATGAGCATCCGTCGAATTCGCCTTGCGCTTCAGCTGAGATCCATACGCAACTCCCGAAGTACTGTTCGAAAATCCAAGCTCCCTGGTCTGCAGCCTCCATGTCTCATAGACTGCCTGATCAAGAGCTGATCTGATACCCGACAGGCGAAGAAAGGCACCGATGCATACCACAAAATGTCAAGCTTTTCAATACATGATGATGATACTGTTACCAGTTTCACGCAGGATGCATGAAGCACTAGCAATGGCACATGAAACAAAAACAAGTAAACTGATTTTTTGAAACACTTGCCTTCTGCGGCGTGGTCCGTGTGGCAACGCTGCACAGAATTCCGAGCTCATCGACACTGGTGTGTCCCGCGCCACAGATCAGGCCCTTCATTTGCTCATCACTGAGGCAAAAGAACCCCTCACTGCATTGCAGCCGCGCGGTTATGGTTTGTCTGTCAGCGAGAATTGAGTGTGTCTGTCTGTACCAATTGAAAGTTCTGAGCCAACTACGGCAAAGGTCATCATGATTTGGTGAGTGTACGATCGTTTTTTCAAGAGAAAAACAGTGTTCTCACAATCTCAAGACCTCTCCATTGCTCTGACTGAACCTCACATCACATTGAACCAGGCCAGCTGTGACCAAGTAGCTCAAGCTGATCAATCATGCCACTGTGCAGCTTGCAAAGGTAGGAATTGCTGAGTTTGGCACTGTGCCTGGTGTCACTCCACGACAAAAGAATTACCGAGTGAACGACCTAAATTCTCATCGGCTTCTCTGCTTTACACGAGAATTCCCAGCTAATGTCTGGGCTTACGGTGAACCTTGCACAAACCTTACAAGAGCCTTCTGAAACTCAGAGAAAAGTCAAGCACTGACAAAAACAGAGTTGTGGAGCTGCAGAAGATCGAACCTAACACAAAAGAGATTGCCCAAACACAATGCAGTAATATTCCTGTGAGCCAGCACAGCATAAAGCTGTCGCAGCCATAGACAAAAGGATACACCTGTCATTGCGAAGACGTCAGCTTCGATGGCAAATGATCAACCAGCCCCAAACTACGATCATCATCAAGAAAAAATCTTGCATATCTGTGGGAGATGAAACAGCGTGACATCCCTATGTCCCATGGGCCGCCTCTTCCAAGTGACACCGAAATAGTCAGCTTGATGTTGTCGATGATGGCATCCACCTGTCATTGCTGTGCGGGAAACTAAAATCACTCAAGGTTGATACTGCATCTGACCAGTCTGATTCATCAAAGTTCAACAAGCTGCAGCCCTTTTCTTTTTGCCACTGGCTTTTTTGCCATGGGCACTTTAGACATGGGTCCAGGCCACGACGGCCTAACCAAAATGAGGGCCTGTTGGTGCATTATCTTGACGGCCTGTTTGAAACCCAAAGCCACAATGCCATCCATTGGCATCCATGTGCAGGCTGAACCGTTATCAGCAGCCATCAGCAGCCATCAGTGGCTGTCCACAGCCATCAGCAAACTCCTAGAATCGCCAAGATCTGGGAAATCTGCACGTATTTGCACCCCAAAGCATCACAATGACTGATGGTGTGCCTTTGCCTCAATTCCCAGTTCTCCAGACGCCCTGCGCAAGGAGGCTATTCCAATAATGAGAATCTATGATTCAATTCAAGGTATGGAGAATGTGACACTTGAATTGACACCATGCATAAGATTGCCCGTGCGGCAGAAGAGTCCATAGGCAAAGTCCAACCTGGGCGTCAAGAAGCCATGACAAAAGTCTCTGAAGAAAAAGTCCATCCATCACAGCTGAAGCACCTGAGTAAGTTTCAGTTTCAGCACTAGACAGGGAGACAATCTTCTGGGTACCTGAATTCGAATACAAAAGGCAACCTCCTATGTAGATACAAACACCAGAGCTTGACCTTCTTGTTGTCCTATCTGCTCCCCAATCTACATCGCTGAAGACTTCCACGACTGGGCATTCGTGATCTCGAAACAGACCACTGCATCTTCCTCTCCACTTCAAAGAGAGACAAAGATCAGCGCAAGCAGCCATGAAACCAACGAGATGTTTCAAAACCACCATAGCCTTCTGAGTTGGCTTCGAAGAATCCGTGGAAAGAAACCGCATCGCATACTGACAGTGAGGAAGATCACTTGAAAGACAAAGCGAAATCCCAACACAAGACCTCAAAGTTGAGCTCTCAGCTGAACTAAGCTCTGACGCGTTGTCCGGGTTCTCAATGTCCGCACGCCCTGGTGACTTCTTGTTCTGAATCTTTGGATTCATGCGCAGCAACTTGCACAACTGGCTGAGAAGGTTGTGGTGATTCTTTATGATGAGCCTTCCATCGTCCACCAACGCGTGAATCCTCTTCAGGAAGGCCACCTCATCACCAGGCTTTGAAACAATCTCCAGAGAAACGTTGTACTTCGATTGAAACCTTGGAGTCCACTGATCCATGATGGTCTTCCTGTCACCGACCAAAAGCAAGTCATCCACATGGATCAGAAGAAAACACTTACCATTTGCATCTTTAGGTCTGAACCTTTCAACTCGCTTGCAAGATCTTCATACCAAAGTAAACTACCATCCCTGTGACTAGGAAGGACCTTTCCCAAAGAAAATGACCGTGTCATCCCACCAGCATCTGTCAAGTGAACCCGAGTACTCACACGCTGATTCACCGTCAAAAATGCATCTTTCACATCCACTGAAACCATGATCGCATCACTGGATTCCTTCAGCATCAAAAACATCGTAGGAAGCTCCTTGCTAGCGATACTTGGAGTAGCTGGTGAATACAAGGCATCTCTATTGGGATCCAACCAAACATACTCACGAGCAACCAAACTGCTTCTCCTCAACCATATTGCTGCACCATCCGAGTTCTTCTTCTCACGCCATGTCCTGACAAAACGGGGGCTCAAAGTCTTGGCATCTTGACATCTTGACAGAACTGATATTCCAACAAGTCTTTGAATTTCAACTTGATCTGCCATTATAGTTTCTTGTGGTTTGTCCCCTAAAGCAGCACGTTAACATGCTGCGCACATCAACATTATGTTGATATGCGCATGCAACTCATAAGAGTCCATTTATATTCGCATACGTAACATTCATATCAAACAAAATATACATATATTTATTTCTTACTTTCCGAGGACAGGAATTCCAAAATCGATTGCCAAGAAAGAATTCCAAGGAGCAACAACATGCGTAGCTCAAACAACGTGTCACTTGATCATAGCCCCAAAAGGCCGCGAATGTTTGGATATGTCGCGACATCTGTGTCTACACTTGATCATAGCCAAAAGGTCACGTGAAAACTCCAAAGTGATACTGCACAATGATCATAGCTGAAAGGTCGAGGAGGTACGGCTTAAGCTCTTCTCGTGGCGAACTAGGGAGTCTCAGCTCATCATGTCATTATGATGGTTCTATCTTAGGATCATCATGCTGAGAATCGTTCACCATCGTGAGTCTTGACATTGTTGGGCATTCCCAACGCTAGTCCCTTGTCCCCTTCAGATACAGCGTTTCCACCTCTCTCGAGACATAGGACATGTAGGATATTCTATCCCGATACTTGTAAGAAAAGATATGGAGCTGATATAGGCTCTGCTGGGTGGGTCTGCCACATTGGATTCGCTCGGAACCCTTGTCACCCACACTTGTGCCGGGTAGTTGAAGTCCATCTTCTCCAAGTCTTTTCTCTTGAAGTGCCAGGTATGTACGAATCCAGCACTGCCCAATTGTCGACGAAAAGAATCGATCTCCTATCGTTCAAGCGTTTTCCCCATAGATACCTAGCTACGCAGCTTGCATACATCTCTATCTGTCCTATGAGATGTTCCTTCCCAGCATTCTTCCACTCATCCATCAAGCTTTCCGGCGCCACGCTGCCAAACACTGCAGGCTGCTGATCTCTTTCAAGAAGCACACCTCCAATCTTGCCTGGTTCATCATCGGACGGTTCAAAGAATCCATCCGTAAAGACAAGTATTGGTGAGCTTTCTCCTTTAAGATTGAAGGATTTAGGTACATTGATTTCGAAGCGCTTCAGCAACATCTGGAATGCATCTATCGACACACCATCAAGTTGCACTCGATCTCTGCAATGTCGTCTCAAGTCCTCACATCAGCAAGCGCCAGCCTCCCGGAGCGTCCAGCCAACTGTCCATCAGCAAACTGGATCCTTCCCAAGATCGAAGGCAACTCTGCCGGTACCAAGCTCTGTTCTGCTAGGATGTCACTGATAGACTTAACGGCATCTAGTCTCCTTTGCTCCTTCACAGCTACCTCTACCTTTCCTCTTTCAAAGTTCGCAGTCTTGATGATCACTCCAAGCACCTAACTTGTGGTCGGCGAACTCAAAGCCCAGTATGCCCATCAGCGCCTTCGCTGCTCCAACTGGATGACAACAAGCACGACGGAGACAGCATGGGATAGTCGTCGAAATAATTCACCAATGGAATTCTCAACAGCGCCACTGCCAGCGCCCATACCAAGCGCGCTACTCGGTTGAAGTTGTGGACTGCAGAGGCCGCTCCAAAGGGTAGACTGTTGGTGAGGTAGTGTTCCATTTTTTTCCGCTCATCGAGAAGACTCATAACCGCCTGTCATCCTTGTGGATGCCCAACTGTTTCTAGGCGTCCTTCAAGTCGAGGGCTGTCAAGCGACAGTCGCCTTCCACTCATCACGCAACTTCCCCGACAAGACTTCTCCACTTTTCAATTTCAACGTAACGACACCTCTGTCCGAGAAAAACTTGTACAACACGCTCATCGACCAGATCAATTGATCTACAGCACGCAGCTCCAGCTTTTCAGGATTGCCCCAAGCATCGTTCACCTCGTTCTCTGCATAGTTGCCTATAGGATGTAGTTTGTTCTTCTGTCAAATCCCGAATCGGGTCACAGGCAACCACACTGGCCCAACCCTTTCCGAAACTTCTTCATAACAAAGCGGTCCTTCTAGCCAACCTCTGTCTGATGCATCCTTCCTCGTCACATCCAACAACTCTGAGCGCCATTCTGCTTTGCCTGCACGTTTTATTCTGCCCAGGATCGCAGGTCGCAAGTACTTAACATCCTTCATCAGCTCAGCCTCGGCGATAACTGCAAGCTTCATTTCCTGCTTGAAGAAGTGAGATGTAGTTCCAGTACCTACCAACTTGAACCCTTGCGCAATCTCTCCATGAAGATCCTTGTCAGGCCGATCTATCTCGTCTGCCAAATGCTTGAGAAGTAGGAACTGTTTGTTCTTCACTAAATGTTTCATGTGCTCCGGAATCTCATCCTGCAGAGCAGCTTCATCCAACGAAAACTTATCTCTCATCTTTCTAAGTTTTCTCAATTTCTCCAACCTCAACTTGGCGATCTTCAACGGGCCCATCGTCAGGATGTCGAAGAGACATAGTAGCAAGCAGTCAGGCACGTGTGCAAATTCATCGAAGGGGCGTTGAAGCGAGTTGGCAATGTTGACAAAAGCTTGTTTAGAATGATACACTCCAAAAACGCAATAAGTCAGACCCTCTTTCGCTTCAGTTCGAAGTAGCCTTGCACCTTGAGGAAAGTGCTGCGCCCCATGAACAAGTCGTTTTGACGAATCGACCGCAGGTATGGATGGCAATGCGATGGTCAAAACTTGCTCATACTCCGGAATCAGCTGCGGTATCTCGCCGCCTCGCGGCTGCATGAATGGTTTGTAAACATCATCAACTACATGTGGCTCACTGCTGCACTGCGGGGCCAGAATTGCAAGCGCATCGCAATACTTGTCGCAAAACCCTTGCGGGTACTGCGCTTCCTTAGCTGTGTTGAAATTGCGCCCCGTCTCGTCCAACCCCCATGCTTCATGCTCATGTTCATCTGCGCAGAGAACACCAAGGATGTCGAAGCGAGATTCGTTAGTGACCAGCGCTGTCCTCCTCTTCCTGGTCCCTCCGTGCATGCAGGCATGCATGCGTATGAAGGAAGAATACTTGTACAGTGGTTGAACATACGGCAGCTCCCATAGCCAACTACCACTAGGATTTTCGACGGTAACAACTCCACCGTCGATGATGATCTGTAAAGCGAACTTGCAAGCTTTGCTGTATAACAAGTTAGCCGAATGCACCTTTTGCGCACCTTTTGTTGAATTCCACGGTTTCCCCAGCACATGCTCCCAGCTCCGAAGAGGAGGTGGGCCCCAATTCTCATCTGAAAGTTTGATCTCACCGGCCTTGCTCTCGCTGCAAGGTAACCCACGATGCCACGCCGCAACATGGCATTCCTGATTGATGCGCGCCTAATGGCCCATGCAGAATCGTGGCAAAGGTCCACAACCACTGTTTTCGGTGAATGGACTGTGTCTATTGCGTTCGCAATCTACAGGTACCACTGTGAGACCTCGACTCTTAGCTGCGGCGCTAAGGATTCCGCTTCCAAAGCATAGTTCCACAAAAATCCGTTTTCCACGCATTTGAGAAATATCCAGTCCATGTGAACGCTTAGCATGTTTGACTTGGTCCGTCTCATCTCGAGCTTCAGATTTCTCACGCGATAGTCATTCTCTTTTCTTCGGATTACCATTGCAATCCTTGTGGGGTGACCCCGATGGCAACCGTCGATTGCGCAAAGGTGCAATCCTTTCTGACACCGCTGATTGGTCACTGGCAATACATTTCCCCAGCTGAAAGTCACAGCATAGGGGGTTTCCTAGATTTGTAACCCCAACGCAACCCATAGCCAACAACTCCTGTGGTACTGACGACTTCCAGGGTGATGACGAAGCCTTTCCTTCCTTGCCAGATCCTTTGCCTACTTGCCGCTTTTCAACGGTGCGTTTCACAAATGATTTCTGTTTGCTGGCAATGTTCTCAACTGTTGGTGAAGCAGGCTTCTGCGACTGAGCATTGGACCCCGGCATCGGTTGAAGCAAATGTTGAACCTCATTCGAGCGCACGGCATCTGCAAACACCTCATCAACTAGGCGCTTGCCAGCAGCGTTCAACTTGCGCGCTCTCCAAGTACCCCGAAGAGCTTGGCATCAGCCCATTGCATTTGCTTGAAACTCACTCGTTGATACCCGGGTGGGGGCTCCATCATTCGAACTGCAAACAGCTTTTCCATCCACATCTCATGGTTTGCATACGACATCACATGCCCTGTTCTAGGGCGAGACCCCACCTTGTCAACCAGTAGATCTGTAGTGGCCTCGCACGGCACAATGTTCTTCTTGGCGCTCATCTTCAAGTTGCCACTGGCGTCGAACGACAATGAAGAATCCCTTTTACTGCAGGCCAAAATCTTATGCTCTCTTGAAATGCAGTACTGCCACTCTATATACCTCAGCCTGTCTGATTCATAGATATTTACTGCTGTATCGACCAGACTGTCACCCGGCTCTGTGTGACCACGAATCGTGATTCCTTTCAAACATTTCTGTTGCGCTGAAAAACGCTCTGACCTTTCCGCTAATGCCAAACGTCTGGGTGGTCCTTCATCCGTTTGTTCAATGAGTGATTTCATTTCCTGAGATGCTGCTGCATATGGTTCATTGAATAGTCTTCTGATGATTGCCATTTCAGCAATGCTAGGGTCTCTCTTGAGCGCTTTCTTCACTAACCCCACGAAAGGTGTATCATCTGAGCTGCCCGACATACGACGAAGCGAAAGCCAGCTTGCCCAGTCCACTGTCCTTCAGGAGTGTATATACTGCTTCTGCCGTGCCATTTCGCAAAACACGATCTTCGAAGACTGCAACTGAATACACGATAGACATGGCTGCCGCGCGACTGCGAAGGAAAGAAACTCAAACAAAATCAAAGTTATTGTTGACCGTGACATCCCGCATTCGGTCAAATCACCTCCTTCATGTGGAGTGGCGCATAACACAAGTTGGCACGCCAACACATGTGAAACTTCATCACTTAACTGATTCACGCATCGGCATTCGTACACTCCCGATTCATGCATCGGGGCCTCATCAGGCTGAGCTCTCACTCTGGCATCGACAGGTTCAAGCACCATTTGCTCTGACCGACCGTCGTATTCTGATGCGCATTCACGACATCTGAATCAAAATGAAGCTCATTTCCCCACCTGACAGCTGCACGATGTTTCAAGAGCTAATTACGCCAACGTGCCTTTCACACGCAGCGCACATAGGATGCAAAATCTCGGGTCTCTTGGGAAGTCGATCGTACAGGGCATTGATCTTTCGACCACACATGAACTCGCTACTAGACTCGTCTTTCAGCTTGCGCCTGAAGTACAAAGCCGCTAGGGTGTCCCACTTGGTCTCCTTCATGGGTTGCCATCTTCCTGCAACCAAGTCTGTAGCCCGCTCATCTTCCTGATGTTAGTGATCCTCTTCATCCGCTGACGATTCCGACGCCGACTCCAATTCATCTTGGGCCGCTGAACTTCTCTGCCACTCCGAGCATCTCCAGGAGCGAACATGCCTGATCGAGTCGCATCTGGGAAAAACTTCTGACTTGCCACTGCATCATTGACCGTCTGACGTTCACGCAACGGTGCACTCATAGCATCTCTTGCATATGTGTTGACCGACCTATCAGCAGATGAGGTATGGTAGCCCAGCGCACGTCTTGAAGTTGCCGCGGAATGTCAACTGAGACGACTCTCACAAAGCTCTCATTGTCACAAGTTTGAATCATTCGAACACTGCCCTCAATAACCAATGAATTATTCCTGAAACCAAGCTCAACTCGAGCTCCAGACAAATGCGCCAAGACTCGAGGTGTGTTGGGTCCTGTTGACTCAACGCTCGATCCAGCCTTCACCAACTTGCCAAAGGAAATGAGTGGGCAATCAACAGCATCACTCAAATAGGCCTTGCCCTTCACCTGCACACTTGAACCATCAACCGTTGAAAAGTTAAATGAAACTTCTCTGAAATTATTGGTCTCGATTTTCTTCCCCTGGGCATCATGCAGGTATGAACCTGAGTCCAAATCGGCTGGTCTTCCAACGCCTGACAAAACAGCAGGAATCAAAGTCACATCAAAGCCTGAATCGAGGACAATGTCAACGACTTCTGAAATTGAGCACGTAGTGGATGAAATTGCACGCGCATGCAGCTCTCTTCGAAGACATGTTAGCTTAAAATAATCACAATCACCATGACGTTTGAAACCAAACTGCATCCCATCTTCAACAACATCATACAAATGTAAATGGAAAGAATCATAAACAGTTCAAGGTGGACATTCATTATGACTACAAAGAATTAAGTTACACCTTTTAAAATTCACTCTTCATTTAAATCTTTCTTTTTGGCTTGCTGGAATTGTTCGTCCGCCGAGGCGTCCATTGTTCATCCAACAGCTATGGATCCAACAGCCCCCTGTGAAGCAGCAAAGTGAAGTTTGAACCAAAAGGACAGAAGCAACAAAAGGCCAAGACCTAGTTGAAAACATAGGGGACTGAAGGAACCAAGTTGGAACGCAGAAGAGACCGACGAGTCTCGAGTTGTTGCAATTCTGCTCTGCTGAGTCCAAGAATGACAACCCGTGTTGGGCTAATCATTCAAAGCTGTAAGTTATTGACCAACAAGGTCACAGCAGTCAAGTCGAAATGCGATGCAACCGACGCCAAGCCGCAGTGCACACGAATTCCATTCGGAAACTGCCCAAATGAGGAGTGTGGTATTCTGCCTCCCCAACAAACTGGGATGAGGAGGGTGGGTAAAAACAAAAACCAGTGAATGTCCACCTTGAGCCAAAATGGATCGGCATTATGTATAATGAACCGCTCCACCTAACAAACAGAAACGAACAAGTACGT
>BGPT01002301.1:20020-64234 GCA_003297045.1 Symbiodinium sp. clade C Y103 | reverse complement strand
AATTCACTCTTCATTTAAATCTTTCTTTTTGGCTTGCTGGAATTGTTCGTCCGCCGAGGCGTCCATTGTTCATCCAACAGCTATGGATCCAACAGCCCCAAAATAAAAACTATAGCTGGTGGATGGATAAACGCCACGCAATACCCCAAAAGAAAAAGTGTTTATCCAGCAGCCAAAGAAAGAATCAAGTTGGGAACCGCCAACGCAGGTGAAAATTCGCGGGAAACAAACGCGGGCGCATCTCGAGATGCCACAGCTGATGCAGTGTGAATTCAAACCGATCTGAAGGAGATAAGTCGCAAGGTGGTGGACCAACGTTGTCCCAGCGACTCAGAGCATCAGCGACTTCATTATGGGCCCCTTGGACATGAGACACATCCATATCGCAGCCGCTGTAGGCTGAAAGTAAGGAAATCTTCTGAACAAAAAGGGCCAAAGGTTGAGTGGTGGTGAACAATTTATTTGTCACAGCTTCAGCTCCCGTGTTGTCTGACAGTGATGGAAGCATGATCGGTATTCGAAAACCCGGCTGCTTGAAAACAATCACGAAGAGCACAGCCAATTGCGCTAAAGTCTCCAAACAGGCTATGTTCTTCTGAAGATCCGTGGACATGGGAATGGAGAGAGCACTGAAATCTGACGAAGTCATCCGCAAGCTGAACCAGGAAATCTTTTGATCAGGAAAATGAATAATGCCTCCAATCCCGCAACTTGCTCCGGCTGCAAACGCATCAGCTAAGCATCGACCAGGCCACCTGGGTTTCGGCCACAATGACACCACAGGAGCAACATGAGCTAGCCATGATTGAAACATCTTGAACACTTGCATGGATTCGGACGAAAGCTTGCGTTTGGAACTGGAAGGATCACGAATCCTCAACCAAACTCGTTTGTCTGAAATAAAACAGTGAGAAAGATCCGAACGAGATTCCACTGGTTTGTGTCTAACCTGGAGAAGGCGACTGTATCTGTGCCTTGAGGTCTTCGAATGAACTGCAAAGAATCATCAACGCACTCAAGAAGCAAATCCCAGCAATTCGGATCAACACTGTAGTGAGAAGCCGGAATGGAGTTGAGATCTCGATACACAACGTGAAGCCATGTTCTCATGTGAGGAACTAGCTGAGTGATCCACATGATCAAACCAAGAAATTGTTCCAGCGTTTTTCGGTGAGAACGGTTGGAGGAACAGAGCTGGGAAAGGAGATGTGAAAGCTTCTCTAACTTCTCTGGAGGAAGGGTGAGATAACCAACACCAAACGAAATGCGCCAACCAATCCACTGAATGCAATCGCCTAATTCACATTTGCGCCATGAAATAGGGACGTGACACAACTGACATAGAATGATCAGCATGGCACTGGACACAGCAATCACATTCCTGTTCTGCAGGAAGATGAAATCATCCACATACAGCAGACCCGCGTGAGCAATCCATATCATGCGGTGAAACCACCGAAGAAGAAAACCTCCTAAACGAGACCACCAGTGGGCGGAAAAAAACCCCCCAAAGGGACACACACGATAGAAATACAAGCGATCCTGAAATTGGAAGCACACCAAGCCTCGCTCTGACTCTTTGATTTTGATCCGCTTGTGAGCCGACTTAATGTCCAAGGAAAAGCCTGCTAAAGTGTGACTTGATTCACGAAGAGGGAAACAGCGAGCTAGATCCCGAGCAGTGGGGAGGGTTGACTTCTCCGGGATGTGACAAGACGGATTGACGCCAGAAATGGTAGAATCTACTACCAGACGAGCCGGTCTAGAAGCACTCAACGCCAACCCCAATTTGCCAATGGCAATGCGCTGAGGCCACCTCTCCTGAGCTTCCGCAATACCCCCCGGGATAGGGATAACCCAACCTTCTTCGACCTCAGTTCGGATAAGGTCAGCCAGCGTGGTGGGGTCCTCTTCCGCCGAAGCCCAATTGGAGAAGTGAACGCTCAGGTTTTCCGCGACCGAAGGAGACTCTGAGGAGACCAAAGGAAAGCAACGAGATGGAGGAATATCACCATTGATACCCGTGGAGACCCCTTCAATGAGTGACGGAAACAAAGAGTCATCAGGATCCTGCATAAAGCGAGAAATCTGAGACATAAGATACAACGCCATTGGCTGTTCATCGGGGATCGACCAATCTGGAACCATACCCTGAGCTAAAAGAAATTCATCCAAGAAACGTCGGAACGGAGCAAGTTGATCGGGAGAGAACGGCGGATTCGGGTCTTTCTTCTCAATGTGACACGCAATCAGCTTGTCCAACTTCTGCTCAACTATCAGTTGAAAAAAGTTGACACGAAGAGTTTTGAAAACATCAGCAAGATTTCCTGGAGGCGCCGACCAGTCAGCTGTAGAGTGGAAGCCACCCCCATCTTGACGAGCAAACGCAGGGTCTTTCAAAGGCTTCACACTGATCAAGGACTCTAAAGAGGAAAATGAAATCCATGAATGATGATGGCTGACATTCATGTGAAATTGCGAAGCAAAGCATTCAGCAAGTGAAGCTGGGTACTCAGCGGTCTCTCGGCTCAAAAAGGACCCTGAAGCGGTGCGAACCCCTGCAATCTGCTGATGAGAACCTGGGGGATGCACACAGTCATGGGCCATCAATGATAGTGATGGGTGAGTCCCTGCAAACATCCAAAATTTAGACCAACCCTTACCAAATGCGCATGCTGCAATGACCGCACAGGTGCAATGACATTCTGTCAAGAATTTCTGAACGATTGGTTCTTCCCAGGACATGGCGCTAGCTAGCTGTTCCAAATGTCCGTGATGACCAGCTAAGTGAGCAAACCGTATGCAAGTGACCGCACGACTCAACATTGTGTAACTTTCCTGAACTTTCAACAGGTCTGAAGGTGAAAGATTCGGGATACCTTCCAACTTCTCTGGGGCGCGTAAGGATTTGGGACCCCCTGGTTTGAGTTTACACATACAATATTCGCAACAGCTTGGTGAACCAGCAACGTAGCCCACGGAACCGCTGAGGCAAAGACGAAGTAGACGTTCATACGTGAAATCACTCAAGAGATCACACGAAGCATCTACAAGAATGTCAAAAGCCAATACATCACACTCCCGCGCATGCATTGCAGTGCACAACGGATGGTTATGCCCACAACATAGATCAAGGAAAATCTTCATTCCAGTCTCAATTGAATTCGAGCTCAAACTATCCAACGGCGGATTAAGGTAACCTTGTGGTTGACCTTCCGGAACAGGCAAAGGAGAAGGAGGGGTAGAAACAGGGGGAGCAAAATGCTCATGCGGGTGAGAATCCAACATCATAGGAACATCGTCGACCTGAACCAACTCTGGGTCCAAATTGTCATCCGTAGCTGAAGCACCAAGTCAGTGAGCAGCCTGCTCATGAAACAAAGCGCCATGAGGCTTGCCGCAAGCCTTGCCGTCCGCAATCGGAAACGCACAGCCATGAGCAAATCGACAATCCTGCAATTGACACTTTCCGGTTTGGAATCTCATGCATAATTGCCGCTTCTTGCCTTCCAAAAAACCTTCAGTGACCCACTGCACGCGTAAACCTTTACCCTTGCTGCCACCAGAACCTTTCCCCTTGGAAGAACCCTTGCCTTTGGGTGAACCCTTGAACCCTGAGTCACCTTTCACGTTCATCACCGGTTTCGCGATCCGAGGTCTGGGCTGCATAAGGGAAGAGATATCTGCACGAATGTACGTGACTTCATGGAGGGCATTGTCGCCAAGGTCATCAACGCTTTGTCTGCCGACTGAGCTTCAATGATAGTCGGTGGTCGTAGCCCGCTCTCGGGCTCAAAACGCACAGTCATGAAACTCAAAAAACGGATGAAGTACTCCTTGAGACTGGCTAAGTGAGCTAAGTCATTCAAAGCCATGGCATAAGCCCAACATTCGAACATGTTACGGAGAGAATGAAGACCAAGAGATCCATTACTGACATCAACGGACGGAGGATCATCCAACAATTGATTCAACTGCAGACCTTCAATCTTGGGGACCTTATTAGCACGCGCCGCTGTTACCTCATCCGCTTTGTGTGCACTAAGTCGAAACTTCCATGGAATCCACTTCAGGTCTTGTTTAGACTTCTGATGAGAAATCATGGAAAGCAAACGCAGTGACGGAGTGTTGTCCAGGCCTAGGATCTCGGAGGGATAGTTGGTCTTGAACTTCTGCTTCATCTGCGACACCACGGAGGAAGTCAACTTGGGGGCATAGATTCAACCCAAAGCTCTGACGCTACTGATTGAGGAACTGTGGAAGAAGGTGCCTGAGGATGCTGGGACTGAGGAGAGAGCACAGCTCGGGAACACTTAGACCAACTCAAACGCAGGGCCGCTGTCTGCAACGGAGTCAATAAGCCATGTTTCTCACCCAGAATATCCGTCAACGCTCTTTCAAGGTCATCAGCATTACTAGAAACAGCCCGAAACAAATCGGCAGTCCAGCCCGTTTCCACGAGATGATCAGTGAATGTTTCCTGCACACCACAGGAAGAGAGAACCTGATGAAGATCCATGGCGGGATCGTGTGCCCGCAACGCCGGCTACCGAACAGCTCAAAAGTTTACAAGATGCCGAAGGAACAAAAGGAAAGTATCGTGTCCGACAAGATGTCCCAAAAAATGCATAGTAAGGTGAACCATGAAGAAAGTTGTACCACTAAATGAGTCCCAAAAGTGTAAATCATCTATCGGTGTGTGATTGAAATGCTGACTGCTGAGCTGGTTCAAGCACCAGACTTACCGCTGAGCCCACAGCCCAAAGAGGAGACCATGTCTCACAATGCCGCATGCCCATCCGGGCACCGAAAGCAAATGCACCAAGTACTGAATCAATAACAGAAAATTCTAAATCGGAGATGAATGCCAACTTGTGTAAAAAACGCAAAAAATGAACTCCAACACGGTTTTCAATCTTCAATTGGGGTCTTTGCCCATCACTCCTATCCAGGAGAAACAAACGCCAACGCCTGCTCCCTCCGGGAGATGACGCACGCATCATCAACCATGCACAGCAGTTATGGATGGTCATGAGAAGCATGAAATACAATGAGATCACTAACAAATATTTTGGGAAATGAGATTCAGAGGTATACCAATCATCCATGGGTGAAATTGAAACTAAAGCAACCCTAGGGCTTGCCACGCTTTCTTGCAGCCACCATGGGAACAAATTTGGTGAGATGGAGCCACATCAAAGTCATCACATATCTGGAACGCCGAGGAGGTGAACTTCCGTCCACATGCCGTAGTATACACATCATTAGAGAATCCCTCTGCGATCACGACATGCCAGCACGCTCGGAATGTACCAATCTGGGCACCTTCCCAAGAACGAGCGGATAACGCTGATTGAACCGGAACCGAATCCATGTTCTGCCTCGATTTAGAAGACGATGATGAGGAATCACTGTCTGACGATGAAGAGGAATCCGCTGCTTTCGAATCCATTGACTGAACCGCTGTAATCCCTGTCTGAGGGTCTTCCACTGTAAAGCACTTCCACGGAGAATGATCCGAAAGTTTGGCGAAGCTCTCCACTTCAAACTGAGGTTCCACCCAAGGATGTTGACCGCCCCGACCCATTGGGGTATGTGGACGCCACCCAGCACGTACCCGATCAATAATCATTGATTGTAAATACAATGCTCCCGAAACATCGTCCCGACCGTATAAGTTCGAACTATCAGCTTGGTTCACATGATGTCCTTGAAGCAACCTGTGTTCCCTGGAAATCATCAGTTGCTGAGCCCAAGACAAGAGAGTGCTCTTGAGGCCATGCACCGTATACGAATTGACCGATTCTGCAATGTTCATGGAATGCGAACGCCATGTAAGTGTAAGATATTTTCTCAGAAAATATAACGCTTCACCATAAGTCATGGCCGACCAAGGGGAATGGAATGTGTGACCATCACCCCCTGGAACGATATAGTCTGTTTCCCGAAACTGCTGAACTTCGAAAAGCGAATCCATCACTCGCAGCCAACGCTCGACCCAGTTGAAATGGCCCCTAGATAGAAAGCCTTTTGCCACAAATCCGAACGGGGGTCCGTTGGTGCCCGTTTTTGTTCGCCAAGCCACCCCTCAAAGCGAAGTACCATCGTATCTGATAGAAGATAAGCATGTACGTTGTAGATCTGCAAATCGAAGACCACTCCATAATAAAAAAAAGAAACTCCTCAATACCACGACTTCAAAAACTGGGGTCGCCGACGGCAGAACTCGTCGTTCCCACTGACAAACGGTTGCAAGTGGGAATGGAAGAGCTTCCCGCCGATCATGAGGCTTCTTCTCTTTCAAGAAAGCGTCAACCACTGGGTCCAAAGCAACTGAAAAACAACTAATCTGCAAACGATGATATCCCCACCGCATGGCTTTTATCGTCGAGGTCGAGTCCATTTCCATCAAAAGATCCGCAAGTTGAATGGCTGAGAGATGGAAAAGATCCACCCGCATGTCACACAAAAAACGCCATACCTGCAACAAAATGGTGAGATACTTGAAAATCGTCGATGGTGCAAAACTGTCCAGAATGCGCATAATATGAGTTTCTGCATGGTCACTGAATTCCAATTCCGAAAGCAGAGTAGAAAACTGACTGTATATGGTCCATACCTGTTTCCAAAGCTTCCGGACCACGCTGCTCCCACTGGGTTGTCGAGCTCGAATCACCCCATCCCGCACACCTGGTTTCGGAGGGCCGCTCAATGGGGATGCTCTAGATTTTGAAACTGCTCGCAACTGCTTCTCAACCACTGGTTCCAAGGGAAATGTTCCAGAATCTTCCAATTGATGTTCAACTGGTTGCAAACTGGATGGAATAAAATTGTGCACAGGTGATGCAAGAGGATGGCCCTGATCTAATGGAACACGCTGTTGAGATAAGCCCATACCCCAATCAAGCGACGGCCGTTGCAAAGCTGAAGAGGATGAGGGTCGAGTCACTGCATGATGCACATCACTCACACGCATCTTTTTTAGGGGATTACCCTGAGAATCCAGACCATAACGAGAACCCACTCTAGGATGAATCATGTCGTGAACCGGTCGAGGCAGAGCGGGCGAAGTAATCAACGGCTGTTCAACAGAACCTATCTCCTCAAAAACGTCCCAATCTGAAGATTCATCCATGACCAAAGCACCCAAGAAATAACTGAGGTCCGGATCTGTACGCCACCGAGAAAAGGCAACGCGGAAACCATGTGCGCCCGGGAAATAGTGAAGTGACCATGCAATGCATGAAAACTGAGACAGCTGACAAAAGGCCAAAGTGCATGAAAAGCTACTAGGTACATGAATGAGGCTAAAGAAAGCCTAAATTGGAAGTGAAAGCAAAAAACCAGTGAATGTCCACCTTGAGCCAAAATGGATCGGCATTATGTATAATGAACCGCTCCACCTAACAAACAGAAACGAACAAGTACGTTAACCGTCTTCTCGAAGCACTCCAAGTCGTCAAGCTGAAACAATGGGTGCAATTGAAATGGGTCTGCATGCTGAGAATCACAAGCACTGAACTCTTGAATACCACCACTGCTCACACCATCCAAGCTCGAACTGCATCATCAACCATTGTAGAGATATCGTGGGAAAATCACATGCTGCAGGAACGGGTTTGAGCCACTCAAAGAAATGACATTCACTTGAAAAGGACCTGCATCACTCGAAACGCTGAAGTCTGTCAAATCAAATTCCAAATCGTGAGCATCGCCAGAAAAAGCATCACCCAGAAATGGGTTAGGAAGGCCATCACAAGTGACAAATGGACCAGAAGTGGAAGTTTTTGAGTGTGCCTTCACAATGTCAGTTGTATAGTTGAACACAACATGTTGTTGGTAACTTCATACACCATACGTGTGTATGGCTCAAGCTCAAGTGTGGAAGCTGACCACGCCTTAGAGGAAAATAGCTCGCTTCGCTCGCAGTTGGCATTGAGCATTGGTGTTAGATCCAGGGCGTAGCATTGATAGCTTTAGCTTTGGGGAATTCACCCCTCACCCCCAGGTTGGACAACCCCCGACCCCTCGGGGATATCTGGTTGGCCACAGTCCAAACTCCAAAAGAGCTGTGTCCAATGGAACGCTTGCGTTGCTGATTTGGACACGGCGAGAATCTCCAGACTATGCAGATGAGAATGAATCTTGCTGTACCTATGAGTTTCTTGTTGTAGCAAAAGAAAAGAACAGATTGCAAACACGTGTCACCACGCACTCGCATTTTTAGGCTGCAAAGACTCCAAAGGCTAAACAAAATTCATCACTGAGTGAGCAACTGAGGTGATGGCCTTGCGAACAAAAACAAAAACCAAAATGGCCGCAGAGCTGAGCTGTCAAATATCAAATACCTCATCACCTTGCGCTGTGCTAGTGACGCAGCTCCATCGCCATTGGGAGGTTGCCAAAAAAGATACTGAATTCTTGGGGCAGAGCAATGCTGGCAGAAACCTGACGTGGAAGCGACTTTACACACTTTTTTGAACTCACTGCAGTGAAACGACGAGCTGCATTGAATGCCCGTCCAGCATACAAGCCGAAATATGCCTCAAACTGCTCTTCAGACACAAATACAATATGCCCGTTCTTGCTAGTTGGTGCCTTGTCGCGAGTGTTCCGCAGCAGAACCAGGATGTCCCCCTGGTCGCATGCTTTTTTGAACTCCTCATCCACAAGGGCTTCATTTGTAAACACTCAGAAATGGCAACTCTCGCGCCATTCGGAGTCACTTGATCCAGCATCAGGAAAGCATGAGCAGCTGGAGCACCATTAGCATTCAGAAGTAGGATGGTCTTGTCAGTCATTGTCACTGTGATCTCTTTATCATCCTGAATTGCCTTACACTGGTGAGTCTGCAGGCCTGCAGTTTGAGCTTTTTCATTGGATCCTTTGAATGGCTTGGGATTACCACAGCACGAAGACCTCGATGCGGACTTGGCTTTGGCCCTCCCAAGCTTCAAATGTCTGTTTACAACCTTCATGCTCTTCACTGGTTCATTGATGATCGCACCTCTGTGCAACGATGCTACTGAAATCTCTTCCATGTCTTCAAAAGCGTGTGAACGTAGCACCCTGAAGTTGGCATTGAACAGTTCCCATTCCCTTCCATCCGTCAACGCATCTTTCAAAAAACTGCTGTAGTCCATCAAGCGCCAAGACTGCAAATCATATGAAATGGTGTGTCTACTGAGCATCATGTGGAGCCAAATGTATGGCAAGTCAATGCGGTACTCTGTTTGGCCGGAGTTGTAGTTGAGGCGGATCAGCATCATCTTCTCCGGGTTCACATTTGCTATGGTGCTGCCTCTTGCAATCCACTTGCCACACAGACTTGCACGCAGGATGCCCTTGATGTCGGAGTCATCAAAACTGCGTGAGTCTGATCGGCCAAACACTCCAGCATTCGGATACTTGTCAAAAAGATCGGCCATTACTGCACCCACAACAGCATCACCGGATGCAAACTGCATCTTTGTCAGTGCATTGACCAAGCACTCCAAAGCTCTGCCGTGACCACCCATGTCCATCACCAAGAGATGCTTCAAAGGATGATATGGGATCTGATCCACGTTGTTCACGGTGACTTGTGTCACGCGTGGTAATTCAAGAAACCTGCGTGCCTGAGGACTGGTTGCAAGTCCGTGGTCCATACTCTGTGTCGCAGTCACGCATCCGACCACAAAAGGAGCCTCTTTCTGGTTGATGAGCCGACAAACTTCTCCCATCACCTGATAAAAGGGCTCCTTCTTGCCATCCTCAACAGCACGCTGAGTAAATCCAGGCAAGTTCTGCATCCCATCGATGCCGATGACAATAGTTGCAGCTTTCATCTCTTCCACTGACAAAATGGCATCCAGCACATCTTTTGGGGTGAGATTCTTGGAGCAGCCAGCGCGGAACTGTGCAAAGTCAGTTGGTGCACCAGTCTTGCAAAAGGGTTCTTCATTCGCCTCCCTGAGTTGCCACAACATGCGGCATGCCACAAAACGCCGAGGGTTCAACTCCTCAGCAAGCCAATCTCCAGGCTGGGTGCCATTTTCGCAGGTAAGCAGAAAAGCCACTGGTTTCTGGTTGTATTTGAGGTTTTTGGTGCTTTTAAGACATTGCCCGACGAGGGACGGAAATTCTGTGAGGAATCTGGACTTGCCCTGGCCGGGACCTGCAAAGACCAAAAATAAAGGATGCCTTTGCTTGTGGCTATTAACTCCCTTGTTATCATGAAGTGTCTGCACCGTCTCTTGCATGGCAGACCAGAGCTTATCTTTGCCGCAGTAGTCCCATGTTGCACCATCCGTAGCCAGCAACTTCTCAGCAATGCCAAAGCGCAGTGTCTGTCTGAGCAACTGACTGCACCAGTCCTGAAGGAATGCAAAAACGACAAGGAGCGGGAACAGGAAGTTTCCTTAATTTCTGCCCATGGGAAGGGTTTATTTTTCGTTTCGTGAAACACTAACAAAGGGAGGTACGTGCGAAACAGGAGTTAACAAAGTTGAATCCAACATGCCAAAAAGGGTACAAGGAAACAACAAACACAGTGCAGTCAAAAATGGCGCTCCTTTTTGTTTTTGCTATTAGTCCAATAGTGGAGTCAAAACAGACATGTCAAAAGATGGTGAAACAGCAATGGCAGCTCAAGCCACAAAGAATAAAAACCACAAAGAATAGGGGCAACAGAATGGTGTAGCATGTTTTGACACTTGTCTGCAACATGTTTGAAATTGAAAGCCTTGAAAATCCCACAGCAACAATCGCAGCCCCACCCAAAAAATACTAATAGGGGGTGATAGAAACCAAAAAAACCTATGATTTTGCATGACCCTGCCTGTGCATTCATTTGAATCAACTCTTTGGCTTCTGCCATCCGCCTCTCTGCCAACTGTTCGCGCTTCTCTGCCAACTGTTCGCGTTCCTTTGCCAACTGTTCGCGTTCCTTTGCCTTCTCTTCATCACCTTTCTCACGAAACGACTTGGCTTCTTCACGACTGGACTGGGCTTCTTCACGAAGTTTGTCAGCTTCTTTGCGAAGTTGTTTGGCTTGTTCTTTGAGCTCTTGTTCCTCCTCGTTCAGCTTCCTGCGCTTTGCGTTTGGTTCTTCAATGGAAGTCGCCATGGCATGCAAGTTGGGTGAAATGAGACCCTACAGACCGACAACATCAAATCAAAATCTGGTGAAACATGTATGTCTGACATGAATGATTGGACACCCCATTTTGGCACAAACAACTCCCATTACATGATTGGTTGTTCTCTGATGAATTGTGTTTTATGAAATTTGCCGCACGTTCTGCCTTGTAAGTTTAAACCTTAGCGCCAGCGGATGGTTGGATGGTTGCACAACAATTGTATCACTCATTGCAGATGAACACGGCGTCAAACGCTCCCACCAACTGGCAAGCCCGACACTGGAAACATGGAATGCAATCAACCAGGCAAAATCTGAGCATGGTATGTGGGTGCCTTCTTGGAAGCAAGCAGTAGTTTCCCGATTTAGCATCATTTTGTAGTATTGTTTTTTCCGTTTCAAAAGTGTTTTGTCCATTGTTTTGACCGGCATTGTTGCGCGTGGCTTGTGTTTCAGTGGAGCGACAATGACGGCGATCGTAAGTAGATTCACAACCAATTTTTTGACCAACTTGCATGACAGCGCTTTAATTTGACGCTGGCAGGCTGTCAGAGTGCAGTTTTTTACAAAATCATACATACACATAAATACATGTAGCATATAGCACCTAAGCATTTGGCTCTCCATAAAGGTTACGATTTCCATTTTTGACTCTCATGGCAGCTGGTGAAAATGATTTCTCCTGAAAACATGTTTTTAAAAAAATGTTAAGATGTTGTAATTTCAAATAAGTAGCCTTCTTCAAAAGCCAGTGTTCTTTTCTGAAAATTCGCGTTCTTTTCAGCAAAAACATTCATTCGACGTTGCTTTTATGCTAACTTTTCCTCAGCAAGAAACACCCTCGGATTTGTGTGTCATCTTTGCACACCAGGGCCATGCATGTTGCATGAAAACATCAGCAGCTTCACTGATAAGAACAGATACTACAGCAGGTGTGTAGCACTCTGACATGTACAGGTATCATGTGTATATATATATATAGTCATCCTAAAGTAAATAGAATATGGTTTTGTGGGGGGTTTTTATTTTTTTGAATTTTACCAGCATTTCGGAGCCCCAATTCATTAAAATAATTAGGAAGGCATAGATAGAATATTTGGGTCAGAATCCCCAAAATCAATTTCAGGATGATTTAAATATAGTTAAATAAATGTGTGTTTTCCTTCTTGGAACAATGCTCACCTCCGGCATCTTTTCTTAAATTGCTATTTCCTCGCTGGGTGTATTAACAAAGGCCAACCAATCAAAATTAATCAAAACCATCCAAAATTAGTTAAAATCATTTAACTTCAATCAAGATCAACCAAAAAATGATCAAAATCAATCCAAATCAACTAAACTTAACTAGAATCAATTGATATCAACCAAAATCAATCAGAATCGATCAAGACCAATCAAACTTAATTAGAATAGTTAAAAAGCTTAAAACCAATGAATTATTTCAAATTCCATGTTTAAATCCTAACTCATCACATCTGAGCCTCAAAATGATCGATTTTGAACACTTTTGAATATTATCTTTAAACAGGAAAATGCACCCCTCCAGAACCCCTACTTTGGGACCCACTCCCAGTTTGTCCCCTAAAATAGATTAAAATTGATCAAAATTAATTGTAACTAATTGTAATCATATAAGCGTAATCGCAAAACCATTAAAAAACAATTTAGTTATGTCAAATTCCATGACACATGATGGCATTAAATCCCATTACATCTGAGAATAAACACTTTGAGTATTGTCTTTAAACAAAAAAATGCACCCCTCTAAAACTCCTACCTTGGGACCCACTCCCAGTTTGGCCCCAAAATAAAAATAAAATCGAGTAACATCAATTATAATTATAGAAGAATAATTGAAAAATGGTAAAAGAATTAATTGTGCTAAATTCCATAATAAATAATGAAATTAGATCCTTAACTCATCACATCTGAGCCTTAAAATAATCGATGTTAAGCGAATATTGCCTTTAAACAGGAAAATGCACCCCTCCAAAACGTGTTGGAAAATGTTTGGTGGATTATTTTGGGTTAACGCTGGGCCAGTTTGTTAGGTTCATGTTGGGGATGTGGTGGAAATAGGTTAAATGAATATATTCCATCTATAGTTTTTACCCGCAAAATTCAAGAACCTAAATAAATCAATAAATACTGATCAACGTGAATTCCATAAGCACTCCTGTTTCCCCACCTTTGAGTGCGTACCCCCCTGATCTTCCCTACCTCTCCCCCTGCCTTCACCTGGATCTGTTGAGTTTATGTTGGAAAATGAATGGGAAATTATGTTATGCTGGGGAACATGTTAGGTTCATGTTGGGGATGTGGTGGAAATCGGATACATGAATATATTCTATCTATTTTTTTACCAGTAAANGGGAAATTATGTTATGCTGGGGAACATGTTAGGTTCATGTTGGGGATGTGGTGGAAATCGGATACATGAATATATTCTATCTATTTTTTTACCAGTAAAATTCAAGTACCTAAATGAAATAAATAAATATTGATCCACATGAATTCTNTGGTGGAAATCGGATACATGAATATATTCTATCTATTTTTTTACCAGTAAAATTCAAGTACCTAAATGAAATAAATAAATATTGATCCACATGAATTCTCTAAACCCCCCTGTTTTCCCCACCATATAGTGCATGCCGCCTTGATCTCCCCTACTTCTCCCCTACCTTCATCTGGATTTGTTGAATTTATGTTGGAAAATGAGCGGGAAATTGTGTTAGGTTTATGCTGAGCCAGTATGTTAGGTTCATGTGGGGGATGTGGTGGAAATCGGTTTGGTGAATATATTCTACCTATAATTTTTAGCAGCAAAACCAAAGAATTTAAATGAAATTATATAATAAATACTGATCCCCATGAATTCCATAAACCCTCCTGCTTTCCCCACCTTTTCCATTACCTTTTCCCACCAGGCGTGGAGCTCAGGCACTTGCATCCAAAGGTATTTTTTGCTGGTTCATCATAGTTTATCCATCGGTATTTTTGTGATGAAGTGTGATTTTTTTCAACTTCGGGGCTGGCCGTGGGGTCCCCCCCCTTGAGAGGCCCAAAACGATCACAGAATGACGCTTTTGAAAAGAACGTTTAAACAAAAGAAAATGGTTGTTGGTTTTTCATTCTTTGGTTGACCTCCCAACCCTAAGGGACACTTNCGATCACAGAATGACGCTTTTGAAAAGAACGTTTAAACAAAAGAAAATGGTTGTTGGTTTTTCATTCTTTGGTTGACCTCCCAACCCTAAGGGACACTTAGACATAGAAGACTACACCTACGTATTTTTGGGAATTCCAGGCGCCAAGTGGTGGCATTGGCGCTGAGGCCAAACACCATCAAAAGTGGGAAAGATGAACATGGTACTTGGAATAATTTTGGAATTGCGTTCGGAATGTGTCGTAAGTTATAAGGATTCATGAAATATATTCCCAGCACATTTCCCATGTTCATTCCAACACAATTTCAGTGTACTAAACACAATTGAAAAGAAAATACTTACTGCAAAAGATATTAATCCATATTAACACCTCTCCCCGTGGACTTCGCTCACCTCCTTTTTGCTCACTGGCACCTCTCCCCACTTCTCCCCCTTCTGTTGAGTGCCCCTGCAGGAGCTGTGCCCTGCCTTCTCCACTCCCCACCTTTCCCCACCTTTCCCCACCTTTTACTTGGATCTGTTGAGTTTATGTTGGAAATTAGGTGGGTTTATGTTGGGTTGATGATGGCTTACGTCGGTTTTTGGTGGTTTTAGGCATCAAGAAAGTGGTTGCGCCTGTGGATTTATGTTGGAGTTGTAATGGAAATAGGTTAGATAAAAATATTCTATCTATAGTTTTTACCCGCAAAATTCAAGAACCTAAATAAATCAATCACTCCTGTTTTCCCCACCTTTGAGTGCGTACCCCCCTGATCTTCCCTACCTCTCCCCCTGCCTTCACCTGGATCTGTTGAGTTTATGTTGGAAAATGAGTGGGAAATTATGTTATGCTGGGGAACATGTTAGGTTCATGTTGGGGATGTGGTGGAAATCGGATACATGAATATATTCTATCTATCTTTTTACCAGTAAAATTTAAGTACCTAAATGAAATAAATAAATATTGATCCACATGAATTCTATAAACGCTCCTGTTTTCCCCACCATATACTACTTCTCCCCCTACCTTCGGGCTAGGCCCCCCCCAAAGGCCACAGGTCACGCGGGCCCACGCGGGCCCGCGGGCCCGCGGGACCATGAGCCCTGACCGGGACCTGCCGTGGCTCTGTGCGGGCTCTGCGCGGGCCCGCGGGCTCGCGCGTGCGCGGGCCCGCCCGCCCAGGCCCACACCAGCTTCGGCACCAGCCAGGAGGACGGGCCTCAGAGAAACAGACTGCAGTCTCGTCTTCCAAACAAGACTTAGTATACTACAGAGTCCCGACACGACTCCAGAGGATCTAATCTGTCAATTTTTCCTTAAAAACATGACACCACGTAAACACCGCTACATGCGGCTGGGTTGTTAAAACAATGGCATGCCCGTCTACTGGTGTGCTGGCACCTGGTCCCAAAAAATGATGAAAACCCTTCGCACACATCTTGCTGCCATAGACCAAACAGCGAAGCTTTCGGAAGCACTCTTTAGAGCGCTTCAGCGACTGCCAATACTCACAACATATTTTCTCAAGCTGGAACACTGGAGCCCCCAATGTCTTTTTACTTTGCTGCCTGTAGCATGGCTGCGTTGCGGATGTCAACAATTTCATGGATGAAGAAACTCCGAGTCAAATGCGACATTTGCCGCACGACCCACTTGTGTCGGGACATAAGGGAATTCCATGACTCGGCTCTCGAAGTGTTCACTCCAGCAAGGATCGCTTGGTTCTCTTCCGTGTCCGCCGCGCAATGCTCCCGGCACCATTCATCCACATGCCCTCTTTGATGCCACCGATCCAAGATGTATTTCACTCTCGGATACACCAAGCGGGCCGCCAATTCCGACCTAGCCTGGTGTTTGGAGCAATACTTGCGTACGTGGCACGCATCATCGTGCACTACCACATCAACATCTCCGCAAGCAGCCACCAGTTCGGCCAGAAAGAAATACCGCTCAACGACTCCGACCCATAGAAGGGCTTTGCGTGCAACGCAAACCCTTGAGGAGTGACAGCAAAGAGCCACCCATTGGCCCGGCCAGCGCGGATAAGCTTCTTCTGCCAGAGTCCCAACTCCTTGTGCGTCTTGCACGTCGAAGCACCATGCTTTGGGACGGCGCACTGCCGCCCTGCTCTTCCACCTTCTTCCAATAATCGTGCAATTGAGTCGGCGTTGCCTGTGAAGCTGCCACCACATACCTTGCATTCCAGGCATTATGGGATGCTTCAGCAAGACCTGGTATGCCTCTCCTTCACACGGGGGCTGCGACGATGAGCTGCGATAACTTCAGCCTGACGAGGAAAAGGGTCTGCTGGGGGTTGACTCTCCAGGTGCGTGTGCGCATCTGCGCTTCTTGTGCACAGGTGGCTCATATTGAGTTCCGGAGAATGTTCCACTTCCGCATGGGGACGTGCGCCTGTGCGACCTGCAAGCTTCAGATTCCCATCCATGACAACTATCTTCGTCTCCACACCCTTCTCCCACGCTTCCCGCACGCGCTTTTGCAGCATGAACCTAGGATACCACGCAAAGGCTTCCTTCAGCAGCACCGCCACCTTCTCCCTCAAGTTCACACGCACCTGAACCTCCGGGTTGGGGCTGGAGCTTGCTGCGTACGATCTCACGCGACCTGCCTCACCGCCTCTGTCTGTGCGGGGTTCTTCTTCCCACCTTGTTCCCACTTTTTTTCCCACCCACTTCAGGGTTCTTCTTCCCATTGCCACTTTGTTCCCACATTCTTGTCCCGCTTTGGGGTTCTTCTTCCCACCTTGTTCCCACTTTTTTTCCCACCCACTTCAGGGTTCTTCTTCGCACTTTGTTCCCACTTTGTTCCCATTCTTGTCCCGCTTTGGAATAAAGTGAAAACAAAGTGGGAACAAGCACCAAAAAGTGGGACAGGAATGGGAGGAACAAAGTGGGAACAAGAGCCCCAAAGTGGGACAAGAATGGGAACAAAGTGGAAGAGCCCCAAAGTGGGACACGAATGGGAACAAAGCGGGAACAAGAACCCGAAAGTGGGACAAGAATGGGAACAAAATGGGAACAAGAGCCCCAAAGTGGGACAAGAATGGGAACAAAGTGGGAACAAGAGCTCCAAAGTGGGACACGAATGCGAACAAAGTGGGACCCAGCTAAGAACAAGAAAACCAAAAGTCGGACACCCAAAGTGGGACAAGAATGGGAACAAAGTGGGAACAAAGTGGGAACAAAGTGGGAAGAAGGGAACAAAGTGGGAACAAGAACCTCAAAGTGGGACAAGAATGGGAACAAAGTGGGAACAAAGTGGGAACAAGAACCTCAAAGTGGGACAAGAATGGGAGCAAAGTCGGAACAAAGTGGGAACAAGAACCCCAAAGCCGGACAAGAATGGGAACAAAGTGGGACGAAGGTGGGAACAAGAACCCCAAAGTGGGACAAGAATGGGAACAAAGTGGGAGCCCCAAAGTGGAGCAAGAATAGGAAGAAAGTGGGAACAAGAGCCCCAAAGTGAGACAAGAATGGGAACAAAGCGGGAACAAGTTCGGAAACAAAGTGAGAACAAGAACCCAAAAGTAGGACGAGAAGGGGAACCAAGAACGGGAACAAAGTGGGAACAAGAACCTGACAAGAACCCAAAAGGACAAGAACGGAAACAAAGTGGGAATAAGAAAGTAGGACAAGAATAGGAACAAAGTTGGAACAAGAACTTGAAAGTGGGACAAGAATGGGAACAAAGTGGGAACAAAGTGGGAACAAAGTGGGCACAAGAACCCTGAAGTGGAACAAGAATGGGAACAAAGTGGGAACAGGAACCCCCAAGGTGGGACAAGAATGGTAACAAAGTGGCAACAAAGTGGGAACAAGAACCCCAAAGTGGGACAAGAATGGGAGCAAAGTGGGAACAAAATAGAAGTGGGACAAGAACGGGAACAAAGTGGGAACAAGAGCCCAGAAGTGGGACAAGAATGGGAACAAAGTGGGAACAAGAGCCCCGAAGTGGGACAAGAATGGGAACAAAGCGGGAACAAGAACCCAAAAGTGGAACAAGAATGGGAACAAAGTGGGAACAAGAGCCCCAAAGAGGGACAAGAATGGGAACAAAGTGGGAACAAAGTGAAACAAGAGCCTCAAACTAGGACAAGAATGGGACCAAAGTGGGAACAACAACCCAAAAGTGGACAAGAATGAGCAAAAAGTGGGAACAAGAGCTCCAAACTGGGACAAGAATGGGAACAAAGTGGGGGCAAGAACCCAAAAGTGGGACAAGAATGGGAACAAAGTGGGAAGAAGAGCCCCAAAGTGGGACAAGTATGGGAACAAAGTGGGCGCAAAGTGGGACAGGAATGGGAACAAAGTGGGAACAAGAACCCACAAGCAATCCAAAAGTAGGACAAGAATGGGGACAAAGTAGGAATAAGAACAAACAAGATAATACAAAATTCGAACAAGAAGCCAAAAATGGGACAAGAATGGGAACAAAGTCGGAACAAAACGGGAACAAGAACCCAAAGTGGGACAAGAATCGGAACAAAGTGGGAACAACAAACCCAATGTTCCCATTCTTGTCCGGCTTTGGGCTTCTTATTCCCGCATTGTTCTCTTTTGTTTCCACTTTCATGGCCAAGAGAAATTACACTTGCTTCAGGTTGCACAGGCACAGACAGATTTTGCATGCCCGTCATCCAACCAGATCTAGTCATGTCTGGGCGGGAAAAATCCTTTCGGATGTTCAAAAGCATCGAACAATACATCTGCAGTGGTCTGCTCAACATGTCACGCGAGTATGTTGACAATGCACGACTGTTGGGTAGCTCATGGTGCCCCAATAACACGCGACCCTGTTCATCAATGCCATAGCGCACTGCCCATGCCAATGTAGTCTCTTTCAATGAATGAGATGACACTTTGTTTGACGAGTCCGTCTGAAGGAACTGGAACTGGGAGATCTCTGATGAGGCGCAACTTCGAGTACCAATAGTACCACTCCCAATAAAGTCTCTACACAGCGCCCCTAGCGGCTTCGCCTTGAGGCCCCCCCCCAAACCAACCTCGATTGCACTACTGAGCCATGGCCTCGTCCAGTCCAAGCCTGTGACACCCAACAAAGGCACAACAATTTGGCATATGCCTCAGTTTGCGATCTGCAGAAGCGCTGGTCTTATGCATCGCTGTGGAACTTTCCAAAAAACCAAACACCTCACCACTGTTGTCCGTACGGTCTTCAGTAAGATCGTCCAGATACCGCAGGTCTGACCACCGGCAGCGGGCAAAAAGCGCAAAGAGACAACAACCTGCCAGGTACACATCTCCAGGATCCTCAGATTCACAGACGAACCTTTCCATGAGAGCTACTTCTGAACACAGCAGCGGTCTTGCAGGTGTACAATTTGATTTCTCCACCAACAACAGATTTTTTCAATTGAGGATCAAGCAAAACATCATCACCAACGTCAATCCCCATGACAAACTTCGAGAAGCGAAAAGCTTCCAACAACGCCAAACCTGTAGCGGAGGCAGGGGGGTTGCATGATTGGGTCACTTTCAAGACTCTGGCTGACTATGATTTGAAGGTCAACACCACTTTTCATGACCCATACTTGAATGAGCACTTGGTTTCTTCGATGACCAGTTCAGACACTTGGATACTTTTTGATTCAGGTGCGGCTGCCAGTTGCTGTTGTAGGGACTTTGCACCAGGCTGGCCACTTTTGCCGTTGTCACGGAAACCACCGCCTTTGAAATCCATTTCTGTCAACCTCTGATTGTTTATGGTCGAAAACTTGTTAAGTTTGAGCTTGATGGTGTTTTACTTTCGTTACACTTTTATGTTTGTGATGTACCATATAGTGTTTTGTCTGTTTCTCGGCTTTTGTTGCAAGGTTTCAAGGTTGAACTTGGAAGGGAACTTTCAACCATGACTTCACCACTTGGACAATGTATGACTGTGACTCGTCAGGCTTCACTTTTGTTTGATGATGGTACCACTGAGCACGTTGTTGAGAATTGGAGAACTTTGGATCCTTGCAGAAAGACCTTCAAGTGCTTTAGAGGAAGAACGGCGCGCAAACTCGTCTCCAAACCAACAGGTCAACGGTTGACTGGGTTCAACCCAAGGCTGAGACTTCGCGACCGTGACTTTCCCAGCTCTACTGTGAACTTTGCTGAAGAAGCTTCTGCGCTTGATCAGAAAGGCAACAACTTTCTGGGAAACTGGATTGAACTCTCAGACTATCTGGTTGACCAAAGTACTTTTGGAGTTACTGTTGTAGGACCTGAACTTTGGCGCCAGAAGTTGTACCGACTTTCTGAAGAACCGTTCAAAGGAGCCACTTTCTTCACCAAACATGAAATTGATGAGATTCCACCTGAAGGTGAACATGCTGGACAAAAGCCAAAAGGATTACCAATCCCAAAAGGACCCACTGAGACCGAGGTACTTGAAAACAACTTGACACACTTACCTTTTCGAAGTTGGTGTCCGCTTTGTGCTCAAAGTATGTCCAAACAGAATCCCAGTCAGAAACTTTCCTCTCGTCAGCCGGTTATCCAAATGGACTTTTTGTTCATCAAGGACAAGGAAGGACTTGAGGTTACCTGTCTCAATGCTGTGGATGTACTTTCAGGTTTAGGACGTTCAGTGGTGATCCCAACAAAAGGTCGTTCAGTGTACTCTTCTTGTGAACTTCGAAGATTTGTACTTGAGACTGGACGGACTTTTGGGATTCTTCAATGTGATCCAGGGCCTTCACTTGTAGCTCTTGCAGAGTCAGTCACAGGTGAGGTAGGTGGACTTCATCTAGGAAATCCCCAAAGGTTGGAAGCAAGCTCAAGGTGCTGTAGGTAACTTGCAAGGCACTTTGTATGCACAAGCACGTACTTTGAAACTGGACCTCGAGCAACGGTATGATTTCATTTTGTCAGCGGAGTCACCGCTTTACTCTTGGTTGCTTAGACATGCACAATGGTTGATGAATCGTTACTTGCAGAAAGCTGATGGACTTTCAACCTACGAGAAACGTTGGGGAAGAAAATATGTTGGATCACTTTGCAACTTTGGTGAAACAGTTCAGTTTCGAAGACATGGCACACCCAAAGCTGAGCCACCTTTCACTTGTGGTATCTGGTTGGGTCGTTGCACGGAATCTGATGCTCACTTTGTTGCTGATAGCTCAGGAGTTTTCAAAACAAGGTCAGTAAGGAGACTTGTTCCAGGGAAACAGTGTGATCAGTCACTTTTGCTTTCAGTCAAGGCAACACCTTGGGATCCAACTGGATCCAAACATGGCGAGACAGATCACTTTATCCTCCCCTCAAAATCCTTCACTTAGAAGTCACCACCCCACGGGGCAACTTCAGCTTCTGAAGCTGTTCCAACTTCTTTTGAGGAACCAACTTTGACTACTGAGGCAGAACCGACTTCGACTTCTCAGGACACTCAGACTTTGCAGGAAGCGTCACGACCTGCTGCACTTAGGAGACCACTTGAGTCTAGTCCTGATGACTTGCCACTTACACATAGGCAACGTTTAAATGATGATGTTGAGGTTGAAGAGAAACGTACTTTGGAAATTGAGGACCCCACTTCGACAAAATATCAAAGGATTTCAGCCGTTGTTACCTCTGACTTTTCTGAAGTCAGTGTACCACTTTTTGACAACAAGGTTTCGGCTGTTACAACTCCCAAAACTGAACTTGAGGTTCCTGTTGCCGTCATCGAGGATGAAAATGAACTTTTGCTGATGAAAGCTTTCCAAAACCCTGAGTTGTGGTATGAGACAACTTCTCCTCGTGACTTAGAGGTTGAAGGAATGAAAAGAGAAATGCAATCCATGATGGACTTTCGGGTTTTTGAAGAGGTACCTGATTCCAAACTTACTGAAGAGCAACTTTCCTCAGCCATCTCAACACGTGGGGTTAAAGTCAGAAAACATGATGGTTCTGTGGGGTGTAGACTTGTAGTTAGAGGTTAAGACCAGGTTGTGGAAGACTTGGACGATACTTTTGCAAGCACACCGTCACTCACCACTTTGAAGCTGTTGCTGACTTTGGCTGTGGCTTTTGGTTGGAAGATATCCACTTTGGATATCTCCACTGCGTTCCTTCACGCAATGGTGACAGGGGAAGACATTTGTGCCATCCCTCCACTTGAGTTCTATCCTCAAGGTGGAGTACTTTGGAAGCTCCGTCGTGCACTTTACGGATTGGGGAATGCGCCACGACTGTGGCAGGATCACTTTGCGAGTGTAATGTCGTCAAACAAGTTTATACGGATGAAGAACGATTCAAATTTGTATGTTCATAGGACCAAGAAACTTTACGTTTTGGCTTATGTTGATGACTTGATGGTTGTTGGTAGTGATGCTGATGTGAAACAACTTGTCAAAGACTTGTCAAAGGATCTACTAATAAAACAGACTGGGGACTTGACCGAAGGAAACACTGTCACTTTTCTTGGGGGACAGATCAAACGTGACACTGAGTCGATTGAACTTATCATGAAACCAGAGTACATCGATCAAATCCGGGAGGGCTTTGATATGAAAGGATGCAAACCAACAAACTTATCAGGAGGAACTTTCAAAACCAAAGGAGTTCCACAACCACTTGACCAACAACAACGCAAACTTTGCAGACGAGCAGTAGGGCAACTCTTGTGGCTTTGCAATGTCAGAAATGACATCATGCGCGCGGTGAAAGAACTTTCCCGTGGACTTTCTGCACCAAATGAGGAACTCTTGGCCAGGTTGAAACAGGTGTTGAGTTTCTTCTTGAAGAAACTCCATTTTATTTTTGGACCGATGCATCCTCCTCAACAACAGTGATCCACCTCACTTTGTTGTTTGTCGTGTTCGCTGTCTGTCGGATTTTTTTCTGCGCTCGGAATGCGTTTAGCGAGGTTCTCGTCGAAGTTGCTCCGGCAATCAACAAACAAAACCACAAGGTTTTGCTTCAATTTGGCAAACATGTAAAAACAGAGTTTGCAATTTGCTTGTTGCCAGAATTTTCTTTTTGAAAGATTTCCAAACTCTATTTCGTGTAGAGTATTGTGTACAAGTGTCATCAGCCAACTTGTCACATGTTTGTTAACACAAACGAGACGGTTACACGTTGTACTCAAAGAAGTATGTACAAACATTCATACATTCATCATTGCAGCATCAAACATTCGGCAATGTTTTCTCTCAAGCAGGGTTGGGCGGGCGGGTGCCCCTTTTTTTGTCGGGAAAAATTTCCTGAGCATAGGGGGGTTTGGATGGACAGCCCGGTCTCGAGCTTATCAGAAGATCCTGTAGAGCTTGCAGTCACAAACGTTTCCAGACAACTTCTGACCCATAGTAGGGACACTACGCGACAGTTGCGGTCACTTCGAAGACGTTGGTGTTCTCTGCTTGCAGACAATAATTTCTCTCTAGCTGACCCTCACAAGGCCTCAGTATAAGGCCTGTCCTGAAACATCCATACTACGAACTATGCATGTATACCTTTTGCGCATGCGCAACGTTTTACAGTACCAGCAAAACCCTTTGCCAACCTTGTCTTTTGACCGCTTTTGAATTGTTTGAACTCCCCAAGAGTTTTGATTATTTGCCTGTGCACATTTTTGGTTTAAGGGTTGTGGTGGGTGGGAATTTCCATTCATCTTTGCTGCCCCGTCGAAATTGTGAGAACGGGGGTATTTGGCCATGGGGTTGTACCTCAATGGAATGCTACGGCACAGATGAAGGAGAAACGCGCTTGAGAGGTTTTAGGCCCCGCTGGGCTGGTGCGATAGCAGCTGCTAACGGCATTGCCGAACTTGGGTCAGAGTTGTATGATGCCGAAGAATCCGTCAGCAATATTCTCGGTGACTGTCTTGGACCTGACTTGAGTGGCGCAGCTAATTTGGCAGAACTTGTTTTAGATCCTGATTGCCATGAGCCCGACTGGAAGCGACTGGCAATGCAGTCGTCAACCTCAGCTGGGCGAATTGCTTTGCCTAGCTTGGTTTGGGAGGCTTCATCGGTATCACAGGTTTTCAGGACGGGTGACAAGTTTCAGGGAACGATTTTGTCTGACTTGAAGCACAGGTTTGCGCCGACCCAGATTGGGTTGAAAGATGTTCTGCATTCATCGGTTATTTAGCAATGAGCGGCTACGCCAATTGGTGATGATTTAAAGCCTCCTGTTGTTGCTTTCAATTTCAAGGGTTCTCGCAAAGAACTTCCAGACGAAGACATTCGCAGATTAGCTCTGCTCAAATTGCGTGATTTAATTCTAATAGACCCTCTTTCGACTCGTTTGGGGCAAAGCTTGTGGGACATGACCGACGGTGCTGGTGAAGACATGATACAACAATCTTTCAGTGACTGTTTTCGTATGAAAGCATCATCGACTCTTCAAAAACGAGCTCAATCGCTGTGGCGACTAGCCAGTTGGCTGAAAAGTCGGGGCGTCTTAAACCCGCTTCGACTAACTGAACCACAGCTGTATGACGTGTTGTGCGATATGCGAAGTTCGAATGTTGGTGCCACATCTGCCCAGCATATTATAGAAGCGTTGCTTTTCCTGGATAGCACTGTTCAGCTTACTCTTATGGATTTGCGTTCAGTCGTTTCAGCGTGTTGCAGAGGGGTGGCCAGAGACATGTATTTGAACAAGTCACCACTGGTACAGAAGAGCCCTCTGACAGTGGAACTTTTGTGCAATCTGACAATGAAGTACATCGCAGCATTATAGGGCAGGATGGAAAGATTCGCAACGCTTGAAGTCTGCACGGATGGAGCAAGGTCGCCATGGTTCAATTTTACATGCTGATGCCCTAAATTCCAAAACTGCTTTGACCCTTGAGGCCAAGACGCGATATCTCCCTTATGTTGCGGTTGGTGTGGGCCTTTCGGGCGCCGGGGCTGGATTGACGCTAGGTCTAATCAGGGGCTGAAATTTGAAGAATTTTCATTGCCAGTTTTTCTCATCGCATCCAAGATTGGACTGACAACCCTTTGAATGCTTCGGAAGCAACTTTTTGGCTTCGTGAACTGCTGTTTGCCTCCGACGATTCGAGAAGTGGTCAACAGTTTGGGTCCCACAGCTGCAAAACGACAGTGCTCACTTGGGCAGGAAGATGCACATGCCTTTGTTTCTCTCCATCTGAAAGACGACTTTTGGGTCATCATTTGGACCCTAACATGAAGTCGGTCATGACCTACTCTCGTGAGGCCTATACCTCATTGTACTCGAAGGTCTTCCAAATGTATTTGATGAGGCTGTTGATAGGATTATGAATCCGAAATCTTTGGCCTGACAAAGGACCCCGTGGGCAACGTTGAGCAATCGGATTCAGAGTCTAGCGTGGCATCTGAGATCGAGTATGATGCGAACTTGAACCTGGCGCCAGATGTACATGCCTTTGCGGACCGTCCCCACGTCAGTGCTGAAGATTTGATGGTGCATAAAATTTCGGGCATCGTGCATGTTGCCAATGAGGATGATTATTTCGCGTGTGGTCGGAAGACGTCGCACAATTATCAGCAATATGTGAACCTTGCCTCGTTTAGCCACCATTTTGAGGCTTGTGCTCAGTGTAAACGGGCTCTCCGCAATGCAGGAAACTGAGCCTACAATTGTGTGAAGGGCCAAAGAAAATCTGGGGGGGTGGTGGTCGGTGGTTGGTCTGTGTTTGGCACTTTATTTTAAATTGGCTGTTCAGGCCCGGCGTCCTTTTGAACGCAACACAAGACCCTTGTGGTCATAGTTCCAAGAAAGGGGGAGTGTGAAACCTGAGAAACCAATCCAGGGTATCACTTCACATTTCAAAACTTTTGGATGACTGTGTAGGGACAGTCTAGCTGCTGAGGGCATTGGGATGGCCCCTGAACAAGGATGACTTTCCACAAACCGTGGTTTGGCTGAAGAAAAGCAGCTGCAGCTTGACCGCGGTTGATTTGCAGCAGCGTGTTTTCAATCTTGGAGCCTCCAGGAAGTTTCAAAGGGCTTCTAAACCCTGCACCTGTTTTTGAATGCGTTTCCACGCCTTCCCGCAAACAAATGAACCAGGGGGGGACAATGGGTAGGTTAGCGTCATCAATGATAGCCTGAGCCAACAACATCCCGTGCTTTGTGCGCTCCACCTCGAACGCCTTTGGGCAACATGACTGTAAGATTCCTGAACTGTTGACTTAGGATCATCCAAATGACGACAGTTTCATGGCTCCAACCCGGTAGTCCAAACTACCATCTACGTCCAACCTTTGTTGGAAGGGCAACGCGCCCCCAACCTACCGGAAATCTCTACTGAAGCCAAACCCCATTGTGGAGTGAAATGAAACAAAAAAACAAATGTCGTCCAGAAATCAAAGTAGTCTGAAACGCCGAAGACAAATCGTAGCACTGAAGCGAGACAAAGCAGGGGCAAAGCAAAAATGCACAATCCAAGAATGTGTTAAGGTTTCCCGAAGACATTCCCAATCAAATGTTTTGCGAAGGACCAAAAAGAATAAACCACAAAATCGTCAACGCAATCCTCCCACAGCCATGGGTCGTCGTAAGCCCACCCACCCACCCAACACACTGCACCGCATAGTTACGCAGGACAAGCCCGGCGAAATATCCTTTTAAGTACCTTGTAAGCACGGCTAAGCCAATGACTTTGCCGCAGGCCTACACACCTATCACAAAACACCCAGTGCAACTAGGAAACTGAACAAAGCAACGGAAAAAAAAATGCTATGGAACAAAGCAATGCAAAAGGTTGGCAAAGCTTCCAAGTTGGCATCCAAGTTGGCAAAGCGAGGTCTTTTTTGTCTGGCCGTCGCCCAAGCGCGTCCTACATAAGGACCAAAGTATTCCAGCCACTGAGCTGGCTGTACAATGCCCGTCATCGGCGGCAAATCCTGATTGTCGAACCCTTTATCTTTCGAGCAGAAAAAAATCAAAAGGTCATCTTTAACACAGCTTTTCGACCGTTCTTGCAGAATGATACTCTTGGACAGTGGAGTGTCACCTTGCTTTGCTTGTCCACACTCCGAGAGAGGACAGATCTGGACTCCTTCAAGAAGTGAGACAAAGTCCGCTGCAGGTGCACCTTTGGCATTTAGCACGATGCAAGAGTATGAACTTCTTTGGAGTTCAATCTCAGCTCCCGTTTCTGTACGTGCTTTTTGCCATTGTTGCCGTACAGTGCCTTTCCGTCCTTTTATCCGGCCAAAATCCTCTGAATTTGTTGCAGTCCAGCCCTGAGCAGTCACAACTTCAAGGTGTCTGTTGATGACCTGCAACCCTTTCAAGTCGGACGGCTGGAGACATGCACCCGCGTGCAAATCGGAAAGGCCAACTTTTTCACCGTCGTTCCATGCCAATGATTTCAACGCCCGGAAATTTACGAGGAAATCTTCGAAATCATGGCCACCTGGGTCTGGTCCCTTCCGAATGGCCGTGTAATCCATCAAAGCCCAGTGTTGCAGAGAAGGGCTTTGTGTGACAGCTAGGTGAATCCAAATGTATGGCATTAGAAGTCGACGCTGGGTTCTTCCTGCGTTGTACTGCAGCTGCACCAGCTGCATCTTTTCAGGGTTCCGGCCGCCAATGCTCTCATTCAGCCCGAACCATCTTCCGGATAATGCAGCTTTCAGGACTGGTTCGATCACATCATTGTCAATGGCCTCTGGATATGCATCTAGTAGTCGGAGCCGCACAGTGCTCAACAGCACCTCCACATTGGTGGTTTCACAATCGTTGATTGTTGTTTCGAGCACTTCCAATGCTCGGCCATGCCCTCCCATGTCTCGTTCCACCAACTCCAGGAGTTGATTCCCAGAGAAGTTGAAGACAGGTTCCCCGCCACGTTGCACAACATCCACCAACGGCAGCTGAATAAAAATGCGACTCTGGGGGCTATCTGCCAAAGCCGCTGCAATGCTCACCTGCACGGTGGCGGAAAGTGCAGCCACCACCAATGGACCGTTCCGGCGATTCACAAACTCACATATCTTTTGCAGGGTCGTATAGAAGATGGTAGTCTTGTCTGACATGTCTTCCGAACCAGGCAGGTTGTGCAGCCCATCCACCGCCAAGCTGAGACTCCACTCTCCGGAGACCAATTGTTCACCTTCTTGCAAGGCTCGTATGACGTCATCCACAGAAATTGACTCTGCATACACTCTGCGGCGAAGTTCATCGAATGTAAAGTCCGGGGGCAAACCAGCCCATCTCTCTTTCTTGCTGTCTTCGTTTAGCAGTTGCCAAAGCATTCGCGATGCCAATAGTGTCTGCGGATTGCAGTCGAAGTCATTATCATATTTTTCGCCGTTTTCCAAAGTAAGCAAGAATCTAAAAAAACGTTTGCCATACTTCGTTTTGGTCAATACAGCAGCATCTTCTGCGAGATTGTGAAACTCTTGCAAGAAACGGCTTTTGCCTTGACCTGGGGCAGCCAGGGCAAAGAAGATCGGGTGCATCTTCTTATCCGCATTTTTGCCCTTGTTCTGGCAAAGTGTCTTGAGGCCTGGTTTTATAAATTGATGACGCAGTTCTTCACCGCCATAGTAGTCCCAGTTAGCACCAACCGTTGCAAGCAAGGGAAGAGGATCGCAATATTTCAGCCCTTTCTGCATCGCTGCCATGAAAGCCTGAAACATTCTGAAGTTCAATTCACTGTTCTTCACTTTGTCCGCTTTTTCCACCAACAAGGTCTTGCAGTTTTCCGTTCAAGAAACACAACTTTGCAAATGAAAAGCTGGACACCGCGTGAGGTTTAAAGCGTCACAAAATCAATGGTGCCATCACGCAATCGCCGTCACTGCAAACAAAAGGGAATCATTTTAGGAATGGAGCAAGTGTGGAGCAAAGTGCACATCGCGAATCGTGGCGCTACGCAGGAGCAACTACCCAAACAGCAGTGGAGTTTAACAGCTTTTCTCCTTTGTCGCTTTGTCGCTATCATTAGCTATCCCTTCATCAATCCCTTTCTGCGATGTCATTATTTTATCCTTTGTTTTCTGCGATGCCATCCTTTCCATGCACTTTCTCCTTCCTGTGAATTCCTTAAAATTGCTGACATTCTCTCCTCTGTCGTCTTTGTGGCATCTTCGTTGACCTTTGCTCTTGCATCCGTTGACTTTGCTTGGTCCCCGGTTCTATGCATATGCGAGAACTGACATCATGTCCACAATTCAAGATGGTTGGGTGGGTTGCGTTGCATGTTGCAGAATGCCCTGACAGGCGAGAGAAAAACAGGGGGCAATGAGACAAACAACAAAGAGCAATAGGCAAGGCAGAAACTGAAAAGCAAAGCCTGTCAGCAAAAGAAAACAAACCGTTAAAATACAGGGCAGAAACCATCAAGGACAAAACGGAATTTGCGAGGGTAAACTCGAGAAAGAACGCCTGGCAAATGGAAGCTTTGGACAAAAGGATGAACTAACGAGCTGAAGCAAAGTGAAAATGGGAGTGGACGAAAAATTTGGCGCGCACAGGTTGCATTGGAATGGCTGGGACATTGGCCGTCACATGGCCTGGAAGAGTTATGATTTCAAAGACCAAAAGTCGAAAGGAAACAAAGCATGAACTTTGAAAGTGCAGACACGAGGAGAGTGCCCGACACAAGAGAGGCATGGAAAGAGTAAGGAGAAGGAAAGGGAAGGAGGAGGAGAAAGACAAGGAAGAAGGTGAGAAAGGAGAAGATCAACAGAATGGAAGACTCAAACAAATAGACGAAGACCAAGACAGTGAGTCAAAGAAAAAGCTGGAACAAGAAAAACACAGCTTCAACACTTGAGCGAGAGCCACATTGCTTTTGGATGGCATCTGGACCTTAACAAGTTTGAAGCTTCAGAAGACGTAGATTTGAGCAATGCAATTGGCAAACACCTGAAGCTCTGATTTTCGAAGGCATTTGCTACCAAAACAATTGAGCTGTCAAGTGTTTTGTGTTTTCAAACACATCTTTTGGCATGAGCGTTGGATGAATGATTCCATGAGACCTTTCATTTCAAAAGACTCCGGGCACGGACATTAGGAAGCGTTCTATGCCAAGTCGTGGCTGGTGACTATTGCAGCATTCTTTGACAGAAATCTTAGGCATGGAAGTATAGCGGGCGCCAACATATGAACATAGAGAAGAAGCGCTCTCACAGAAACAACAAGTGGATAACGAGGGGCTAGAAATGTGACATGTTCCAGTTCTTTTTGGCCACAAACAATTTATTTCCTGGAGGCCATCGCTTCAAGACAATGATTTTTGGCCAGCGATTTGGACAACAGGTGGAAACAGGATCACAATCCTTGGCCTGACAGCTTGAGACCCAGAAAAGAAAAGACCCAGAAAAAAAAAAAATAAAAAATGAATGGCCTCAGGCTTAGCCTCCTGCACTTTCTCCTCCTCCTCTTTCACTTCCTCCTGGGCCTTCTGCACCTTCTCCTCCGCCTCTTTCACTTGGTCCTGGGCCTTGTGCACCTTCTCCTCCGCCTCTTTCACCTCCTCTTTCGCCTTTTCCACCTTCTCTTCATTTCCCGATTCTCTGGCTTTTCGCAAGTCCTCCACTGCCATGTTCACTTGCGCTTGTGCACTGTTTACTTGCGCTTGTGCAGCTTCTTGCTGGTCCAAAGTAAGTTTCAGCTGACGTTGCGCCGAAGTCAAAGCGTCAACCTGTCACAAGTGCTCAGAGCGGAGCCAATTTTGGTGGAACAAGAACTAAAAATGAAGACAAACCGGGAAATGAGGACATAAGGGCTGAAGACTAATTAAAACGTCTCTTCAAATGGACTAAATATTCTTCTCTTCATCTCCAGTCTGAGCAGCATGTCGCAAAAAGAACTTATCCCTGATGACCTCTGTCTTTCTGAGAGCGAGCAGGTCTGCCCTTCTTCAGTTTCTTCGCTTTCTGTTTAAAGAAACAGAACTGGACGTTACATCACCCGTCCGGAGCAAACATGTTGCATGTGACATGTCGCAGGGAATCTTTGAAGCGAAGCAAAAACAAAGCTGCTTGAAGGAAGAAGTTTAAGGTTTGAACACAAAACGTGAAACAAAGGTTTTCAACAAATGGCCAAAGTGAAGTTGTTGTGTAAAAAGGAAATTCAACGGCGGCCGTGTGCCTCATCTGTCAGCGCTGCCTGCGGGTTGAAGAAACGCTTCAACGCATTCTGACTCGATGAGTTGCCATAAGATTCTGCAAACTCCTCCATGACAGACACCAAGCACAGCTTTGGAACAGAAATACTGCGTACTTGGAATTCATAGACTAGAGGTTTGGAGACGCCAACTAGCCCATCTCCTCGACTCGCTTGATTCCTTGTGGGCCTTCCTGCAACCAAACGGAACAGCATACAAATGGGGTAAAAATGTGCAACTTTAAGTTTGCCTGTGAGCGTGCACATCATGAAACATGTCTGTGAGTTTGGCACGACATGTCTTTAAGTTTTTCCTTTTATGTGGTCCTTGTTTGGTGCTGCAAGCAAAGGTCCCACACCATGTCGCTGACCAGGTTTCTGTGGACAGAAAGTTCTGCATGGGCACACCTTGGAGGGACAAATGCAAGCACCTTGTTTGCAACACGCTCTCGATCCAATAAGTTGAAACCCCACTATCAGATCAACTTCCAACTAAGGGTGGGGCAACAAACCTGGAGACAAACCACGCTATGGCCAAGATCACCCAACCTGTCAACGTGGTTTTCTTGTCAGCAGGCAAACCAGTTTATCAAGGGTATCAACAACTAAAACAGCGTATAAAAACATTGATAGACATCCCGTGCCTCGTTTCCATTGCTTTACTCTCATCGCAGCATGACAGGGTATATAGGAATCTAAAGAAGAGTGAACGAGCTGCCCGGGCCAGATTCAATCAAAAAAATGTGCAGGACTTTGATGCCATTTCAAGTGTTCAAAACACATTAAGACATTTCAAGACAGTCTTTCTTGTTTCAGAGATTGAACAAAAAACAATGTCCAACACCAATTCACAGCGTCGAACAAGAGCCAAAATAGTTAAAGACTACAAAGTGCAGCTGCATTGAGTATGGCGGACATGTTGCATTGCACATGACATGCGCCAGTGCCAAATGCAATTTGCTACGCTGTTCGATTGCCTCATGAGTGACGAAGGTGCTGCGCCACAAGTAGTAATGTTACATTGTTTTCTTAATCCTCAAAAAATGACATGTTATCAATAATTGTTTGCAGTATTTTTAGATTTTGAACACTAAACATGCTTTACCAGAGGTTGACCATTGTTGGGCACATGTGTGCTTGCCATTTGTTGTTGTTGTTGTTGTTCTCGATGCTGATGATTGAGGTGGCCCTGCAAGTACTTAGCTGTGCGATTCGGCTAATCAAGTTTTCTTTTCTAAAGTTCTGGTCTTAAAATGAAATAACATAGTTTGAGTTTATGTGATTTATTTCAAAAAACATCTGAAATTCAAGGAAACATGTAATATCACATTTTATATGCCAGATAGTCAAGCGTAGTTCAATGTAACGTAATCACACCTGATTAAACGCAATACATTTCAACGTCATGTAATGTGATTTGCTTTGAAGAAGGATCAAATCAATTTGGAAAAGTTTCAAAACATGCTCAAAGGTGCAAAACAGAGGAAGTTATGTAATGATGAAATCACGGATTGAACCTTCACAAAGAATATTAACTTTGATCTTTACGAATAATTTCACAACGCAAATTCACAAAACATTTTCACACAGAATCTTTTACAGTAACGCATTTTGACATAGCATTGTGTCCACATGTTTTTCACATAGAATGAATTCAAAGGTTTCACATGGAATCAAATAGACAATTCGCAGAAACTCTTGACAAAGGCTCTTCACATTGAATTAAAGTATATTCACTCAAACTCTTTGACTCTTTGCACAGAATCTTAATTTAAAACGATTCGCATGTGATGTTCCAGAACATTTTTACAAAGTATCTTCACATAGAATCGCCCAATGCAATCCAAGTATGTTTGTAATTGCCAAAAATTTTGAAACACAATATTTTCCTAGCATCTTTACACAGATCCTTCACATTAAGTATTCATGCCTTGCGCTTTGCCAAATGTTTGACAGCATGGTCAAAACAGCTCAAGCTCCTCTTTTGTCACATGGCTGCACCAATCGGAGGTGATCATCAGTGCAAATCATCGCACCAAAATATAGTACGCATCGTTCACCAAACGATGCTGACCAGACTTCCATGGCCATCATTCAATTGCCCACCCCACCTGCCCGGTGGGTGCGAAACTGCAAGAAAAGATTCAAAGCCAGCAAGAGATTGGTCAAAACAGAATGGGATGGGTTGGGAGGGGAGTTCCCCCCTTGGTGTTGTGCTTCCTGCGGACGTGGTGCTGCTTCTTGAGGCTGCGTTGGAATCAGAGTGTCACCTGGANTGGGATGGGTTGGGAGGGGAGTTCCCCCCTTGGTGTTGTGCTTCCTGCGGACGTGGTGCTGCTTCTTGAGGCTGCGTTGGAATCAGAGTGTCACCTGGAATCCATTCATACATCAAAGACTCTAAGTGCTGTACTAGCGCATGCTCCATCCCTGTCGTCAAAGAAGAAAGGTGGCTTTGATGTTTTTCAACATCGAACTCCAGACTTCAGTATTTATTGAGAACAAAGAAGCTTCCGCAATACATGAAAAAACATTCCCACGCGGCTCGCTTATACCTCGTATTACCTTCCTTCAGCAGTTTATGTAAACCCCTGGATCGCCTCCTATGGTCTTACAGTTGGAGGCCTCCTATGGTCTTATAGTTGGAGGGGCGGCAATGTTTCACCGTCACCTTTTTGTTCTTCCCAACCTTACCTTTCCAAGCGTTGGCGCTCAACGAAAGCCTGTGGACCCAAATACTTCGGGCAGCAGCGTTGCTGATGGGCATAGATGTAGGCAGTTGCGCCGCTCCTGCGGGAAGAAGGGACAAGCAGAAACTGCAGCGCGTCGTCGCAAAGCAATTTTTCAAACCTGCACGTTTCACTGCACAAGCGCGCAAAGAGTTAGGACTTTTGGCAGAAGACTTCTCATTTGCGCTGGCCGTGCCAACCTGGGCTGCTCTAGCGGCAAGCAAAAACATAAGTATCGCTGGCAACGGTCCAGTTCGGGACGTGCCCAAAGCCGGCAAAAAAAGGGAGGCCTCGAGAACGCTTCACACGTGAGCCTCTCCTCTCAGAATTGGTCGGTGGCTGGGCACATGGCCGGATAACATTTTGGCCTCTCGTGGGGAGCAAAGGATACACGGCGGACACTGAAGAGAACCACGCAATCCACTCCTCGAGTGCAATAAGAGGGTGGTATGGAGCGCAACCCCTCCACCAAAAAAAGGTTTTCAACAAAATTGCAGTGGAAACAGGAAAGACCAACAAACGCTCAAACCGATTTGTTCCTGCCGGTCTGGGTCATCCAGGTTGTCACCTGGCGCCACAAACTCAACGGGAATCTACCCCAAAGTGCAACAAGAATGGGAACAAAGTGGGAACAAAGTGGGAACAAGAACCCCAAAGTGGGACAAGAATGGGAACAAAGTGGGAACAAAGTGGGAACAAGGAACCCCCAAGTGGGACAAGAATGGAAACAAAGTGGGAACAAAGTCGGAACAAGAACCCCAAAGTGGGACAAGACTGGGAACAAAGTGGGAACAAACTGGGAACAAAGTGGGAACAAGAACCCCAAAGTAGGACAAGAATGGGAAAAAAGTGGGAACAAAGTGGGAACAAGGAACCCAAAGTGGGACAAGATTGGGAACAAAGTGGGCACAAAGTGCGTGAACAAAGTGGGAACAAAGTGGGAACAAGAACCCCAAAGTGGCACAAGAATAAGAACAAAGCAGGAACAAGAACCCCCAGAGTGGGACAAGAATGGGAACAAAGTGGGAACAAGAACCCCAAAGTGGGACAAGAATGGGAACGAAGTGGAACGAAGTGGAACCCCAAGTCAAGCAATTGTAATGCGAAGGATTGCACTGCAAGAATCCTTGTCATCAAACAGCCAATTCTGCGAGTTTGAGAATCCACTTCACCAAGCCAAATTTAACTGAGGTGAATTGCAAAACCCCAAGGAACAGAAATTCCAGCTTGACAACGTCAACCTCACGGTCTCGAGGACCATACCAAAACCGAAATAACCTTCCATTGCCGAGGCGTCAAACTTCCAACCAAATATTTCCAAAGCCACCAAAGAGAGCATCCATACCAAGTGCACCAGAAGGTTCGGCCAACACCAAATCCCACCCCCCCTCCCCACACACACAGCACAACGTATAGACCCGCAGTGTAAACCCAGCGAAGCCTACACTAAGTGCATGTGTGTGTGCGTGTGAAAGGACAGGAAAAGGAAAGGGGGGAAAAACTGAAAAGCGTAGTGTAGCCAACGCGCAAACCGCTGAAGAACATCTTCAAATCGGATCTCCAAAAAGAATGCCAGAAATGCAAAATCTCTCAGTGTAAACTCAAACTTCTGTGGAAACATCGAAACGGACAGCTTCACTTGGAAACACTCGGTCAGCAGGCACTTTTTAACGCGAAGGGTGGTGGATCCCACCGGTCAAAGCAGACATTGCTTGCCGCCTCCAAAGCGTCACCAACGTTGAAAAAGTGCAGAGCCGACAACACCGAATTGTAAAACAAGCAATGTCTGTGGAACTCCAAGTACTGTACCAAACCACAATGCATCCACCAATGCATCTAACATGCATCACCATATAGACTTGTCATACTTGCGTTTCCGGCTGTCCACCACCGTCCCAGTTGCTTTAGCAGCAGCCCTTGCCACATCAAAGGATTGCTTAGTTGACCACAGCTTGTTGACGACAGAAAGATCAATGTCGCCAAAAGACAAGGGCACCCGCAAAGCAGAGTCAAAGCAGTCAAACACCTTGTTGGTTAAGTTATCGGCTTCAACATCTTCTTCCGCGGTCGCCATTTGAGGGCCAGCTGCAAACGAGCCGTGGAAAGGGAATACGAGAGCTGCATGTTCAAAATCATCAGCGGCCACTTAGTCGTGGATCTCTTCGAAGAGAGGTACTCATTGGAACGATTGTCAGTCCCTCCAACCAACGCCAAGGGGATAGTGGTCCTCGCTCCTTTCTTTTCAAACCACCCAAAAGCGGTCAATGCCGCCAACGAAGCCAGCAACTCCGCCGATGTAGAAGCCCACTGAGATCCCTTGTCCTTCTTGAATAAATACGGAACCTGCTCCTCAACCAACTCTAGCGCACTTTGCGTCAGTGCGAAACTGTTCCAGGGCAAGGCGGACAGGTCTGTCCACGCGGATCACGTATGTTTCCCGCTCCAGTTGCTGATCAACAAACATGAGCGTCAACACGACTGTCTCGGGAAGCTTCAACACAGTTCCGGAAGAAGTAGCCGCTGCCCAAGCAAAGAGCGGCGCCAAATGCGGCTTGAGCCACACCAACACCTGAGCCACGAAATTCAATCTTCCCAAAAATTCCACAAAGCTCCGCGTCACAACCGTGAAGTTCTTGCCCCGAAGGTCAGCGAACCACTTCCTCAACCAGTCGCCACGCCTCTTGCTAATTCCCACAGAACGTAGATCATATCTCAGGGTATGGCCCACGAACCCCGTCTCAACCCCGCCACGAAACTTATGGTATCCAAAGGGAGTTCCAACCATTTCGAAAGCCAGCAGCACCCAAACTGAAAGGTATAAATATTTATTCTTTCCAGCGAAAGCACCATGCAGATCATCCACAAACGACAGGTGCATGAACCATCGAATTCCCATGATGAATCCTACAAACCGGCCAATCAACCCGAATAATTTCGCCCACCAGTACGGAGCGCTGCTGATGCCAAAGGTGCCACATTTGTTCAACCACACCGTGCTGCTATCAGAATCGGCCTTACATGCCAGGTACCCCCAATCCTCGCGTCGTATCTTCACCAACCTGTGCGCGGACTTTATGTCAGCACTTACACAGAAAGCTGCTTCTCGAGATTCATAAGACTCTTGAACAATGAAGGCGACCTCGGCAGGACCAGGGAGTTGTAGTTGATCCGAGTACCTGATGGCATGATTCACCATGACAGAATGTGTCCCATCGTGTAATGGGCGTATTCCTCCATCGGGCTTGACAATGGCGGCCATCGATGCAATCCTCAGTCTGTCTCCAAACCTCTCGCGCCACCGATTCCTTTGTCGGTTCCATCCTACCAAGAGCCTCCTCCTCTCTGAACTTCTTTTCCAACTCGGCGGCAGACAACTGTGCAGACTGATAGTTTGTGGCTACTGGGTTGAACTCAGTCTCATCCAACCTCCTCGAAGACACCTTCTCCGGAAAAACTTGAGGCGACCGAGGCAAAGGTCTGTCCACTCCAACAATCCTTCTCATCCACAATCCCGGTCTTCAAATACTTCCAACCACTGTGCCAGGCCCCTCAAAAGGAAGGGCTGACCATCATCCACCACAAGAGCTCCTGCAGGGTCCCTCAAGAGTGCTGCACTGAAAGGAGATTGCTTGAGTGAGCAAAATCCAAACCCATCAATAAAATCACGGGTTTTTCCATCACATTCCACCTCAACGGGCTTGCCAAAATTTCCGCATGCACCCACGTCAAAGCCAGGAGCGCGATCATTTTCACCTTTGACAGAGCCGCCTTCCTTCTCCTCATCACTTGAAAGGAGCAGTTGGGTTGAAGACTTCTTCTCTCCGTCAACGAAGTGAACATCCTTTGGACCATTTTGACTTGCAGACCCCTTCACTTTGCCAACCAAGTGAAAATCATTTGAACAATGCTGACTTGACGTGTGAGTCCTGCCCGCTCCGGAGGCTGCCATTGCAGAGACGAACAATTCAGCGATGAACTTGCACAATGGCGCTGGGCTGGGTATGCAGCGCTGGGCGAAGTATTCCATTGTGCGGCAGTTCGACCAATCAACTTGTGCTTATGGAAGTGTCCACACCTCTTAGCGATGGATCGAAGCGAGGCCACGAGTGGTGACATCGTCGGTCCACTACCTGCAGGTCGGTCATGAATCGAGGGTCAATGCCCCAAATTGACACTGTTGTATTGCAAACGTCTTTCCTGCCGACTTGATGACGAGTTCATGAACTTCGTTCCAATGCCAAATGGAACCCGGCAGCTGTCCATCTATCTGTCCCAAGTCTTCGGGGTGTTCCAACAAGTAATGGCCTCCATGGGATTGACACACCTGAATCGCTTCAATGCAGTTGTAAATAAACTGGTTTGCTTCGTTGACAACCGCTGCATTCTTGTCCGAAAGCCAAGGAAAGCCCTTGGGGTACTCGCAAGACCTCAAAGGATGCGGCCCAGGATGCTTGGCATATTGATACCGCGCCCGAGAAAAAGTGTTGCAAGGTGGTGAAACAAACAGCACCCAATCTCCATCACGGAGAAGTCTGTGAATATCGTCCCACAATGACTGCTCTGTCAAGTCATGGTCAGATGACCGTCCAATATCGATCTCTTGAAGATCGAATTCGAAACTGAGGTCTGAAGCCATCTGTGTCAAAAATGATCCGACATCAGACTGTCTACGTGCACCAGCGAAAAGGTACATGACCTTCAAACAACGGCCCTGCACCGAACGGCTCGGGGACAGGTTATCGCCAATTTCGCTGCCCCGCCCTGGTTGTCATGCTCCACCTGCCATTTCCTTATGCTTGATGGCTGGGTGATCCTTCAGGCACCTTGGTACACCAAGTACCATGCAGAAAAGTACCAGCAGTGAGCTCCGCATTGGAGCAGTGAGGGTAGCAGCTAATCGTCCACATATATCCATAGTGCGTGGTTCACATACAGGAGATGATGCATAGACCGTATCAACATCCCAGCAACGCGGCCCCAGTAGTAGCCTGAGGCTCTGGCACCAAAGTTGAGTGTCACGCATTTGAAAAGTCGACCACCAAAATGGAAGCACAATAAACCTTGATCCTCTGGATGGATCATGATTCTGCGATGTGCTTTGGCAATATCCAGGGTCAACCCAATGGTGGAGAGTTGACTTGGTTTATCAGGGGAGGCAGCAATAACGTCAGTAATACGTGGCAACGTCATTCGATTTGGAATGAAAGTATTGGACGTTACCCCTGAGACAGAGGAGTCCACCACAAGCCGAGCGCTGCGCCCTGATGCCAACACCGCATTGAGCTTGCCCACTGCCACCTGAGAATGCTGTTGTTGAAGGGCAGTCAACCCACCTGGCACATCAACAATCCAACCTGCATCGAGCTCCTGTTGAAGCAAGTCAGACACAATATCTGGATGTGCGTCTGCACCCGCCCACTGTCCATGGTGAATTGATAATGGTTGGTCGGGAACAAAATGTTCACCATCATGAAGTGGCCAAATGGGTGAAGGTTCCAGTGTAGTACCAACCCCAAGGCGAACACCTGATGCCAGTTCATCACAAAATTTCGCATCCGGATCCTGCCATAGCTGCAAGATATATTGCCATAGGTGCAATCTGAATGGTTGCCCGGGTGTTACAGTGAGCATGCGTTGCCAGTCGGCTGCATCAATGCCAAAGCAGTTTCGGAGGTCATCAAAAAAGGGTGCCAATTCAGTTTCCGAAATTGGTGGTGAATCAGACCCTGATTGAAGACTCGATGCAATCTTCAAGTGAAGTCCGGAATCAAAAAGTCTCTGAGACCAACTGGAACGTAGGCCACACATATAGTCCCTGCTCGGAGGTGAATGCCATCTGGCGGTGCTAACCAAACTGCCTCCATCTTCAATCCGTTGAAACTGAGATGCAAACGACCAGGTAGGGTTACGTGGCAACCCTTGTATCCACTCATCAAGTTTGATGGTCCTGCCAGAGCGAGACAGGCGCGGCGCAAAACATGTAGCTAAGGCTTCCACCAATTGGGGAGGGTATTCAGCAGTTAACCTGGAGAAAAAGGAACCATCTGGAAGTCGTGCACCTGCTACCTGCTGATGAGAATGAGGTCCATGATTGCACGATGAGGCCACCTTGTGAATGCAGGCATTGTTTGAAACAAACAGCCACCGTTTATTCCAGGAAGTACCAAACTGACAAGCTGCAACGAAGGCCAGGAATGGTGTTTGGCTATGTGCCCATTGTGACATTCTGCTATCGAGCCACGTCATAGATCTAGCAGGGTCCAACACTGATATACCCCCGTGAACCATCACCAAATCAGAAATTGCTCTGGCCCTGTCATGAACAATGGCTGATTCCTGAAGCGACAAATCTTGCAGAACTGTATTCCCATTACGACCCTCTGGGTGCTCTGTGGCCCCCCCGGGAACAGAGTGGCCCGTGAGTGTTTGGAGCAATATGGAGCCGCCAAGGAAAGTTTGACGATGTTGCTTGCCGCCAAACGCAAAACACCTTCATAGACTGCGTCATCCAATATATCGTGTGAAGGACCGTTAATCTTGTCCAAGGGCTCCAAACAATCAAAACCTTGTGCATGCAAAAACGAACAGACTGGGGCCCTCGCTCCAGCAAAAATGTCAAAGAAAAAGGCTGTGGGAAGCAGGAACCCGGACGCCTGGTCAGGGATGGGACAAATGTGAAGGTAACGGCAATTAGCAGCTGCTTTGCAAAGTCCAAGGTTGAATCGAACGCAAATGCCCGTGCCATTGTATTTGCGAAACCAATGGGATGGATACTGATCTGCAGTCTTAGACGTACCTGGAGGCTTGTCTGGGAGCTTGGCTTTCTTGGACTTCTGAGACTTGTTGCCATTGTGATGCGCTACTGGGTCCGACCTTTTGGAATTCTGCTGCTTGGGGCCAAGGGCCGCTCGGAGACGAGGTTGGAGGAGACCTTGAAGCTCTTGTCGGCAAAAAAGTACCTCATTAATGGAATCATCAAGTTTCCATTTGTTTTCCGACTGCACTGCAAAAATTGAAATCCAAATCGACCTATCTGCATCCAGGACCTCCTGAATCGTGGGGGAGCGAAATGCAGGGTCACGGGGCATTGCAAGTGCGAGCTTCTGAAACTTGTGATGGAATCGTTTCAGAGTCGGCAGGTGGGCTGCATCAACCATGGCAAAAGCAATTGCAAAAAAGCGCTGATATTGACACCCTCAACTGGACCGTGTTGCGGAATGATATTGGAGGGTTCGTCCAACAAAGTGTAATCATCGGCACTCATGATTGTTTGCAACAACTGTCGGTCTGTACGTGGTGGACGCGCCTCTGCAAAACTGGCATGATCTGCCACTGACATTCGGGATTTCCAAGGAATCCAAACATACAAGCCAGTTTCATGCATGTCACGAACTGCTGAAAGGAAATGAACCGAAGGAGTGGTGTCATCACACAAAAGTTCACCAGGATAAGACTGCTAAAACCTCTCTTTCATTGTTGCAATTTCCTGAGCTGTCAACTTGGGTTTGGAAGCTGCCACCTGAGAAGTCTCCGATGGTGAGTGCGAGCTGGAAGTGCCTGACCATTTGACCCTGTCAATGCACCGTCCAATTAAGTTGGTAAGCAGACCTGGCAGGTGAAAAGCGGGGTGCTTCCAAACTTGCTGAATCCAACTTGAGAGATTCCAAAAATTCACCAATTTCAGAAACATCTGCAAGTGCATGCCCAAGCAAAGCCACAGTAGTAAAACCTGCGGCTTTCAGGTGATTGAAGTGAGCTTCCGGCAGAAAGCACTCGGAAGCTAAGCTCTGCAACCCATCAGCGGAGTCCAAAGGAATCGCAGCCAACTCCATGGTTTGCATGAGATCTAGCGAAATTTGAAAGGAACAGCGAACAAAAATGCATGCACAACAAATCAGCAGACATGGTGGGACAGTTGATAAAAAGCCACCGAAATTGAAAGTGAGCGGCGCAGTGTAAATCCTGTTGCAGATTGACACAAGCACTGCATGCTGAACCCTGTGGAATGAGTCAGCCACCTGAGCTCAGAGCCAAAGGAAAAAAACCCATGGTCAATTGAGAATGGCACACAGCGGTGGCCCAAAAGACCTGGTCTGTGACTAGACATGAATCCACTTGGAAACAGTGATCGATACCTGCAAAGACTGGGATGTGCTCACAGTGGTGAAGTCACAATGGTCACTTAAAAAAATTCTATTTAGAGAAACTCCAAAAGGTGAGAGCAGACGGCCCATTTTCCTTTTGCGAGATATCCTGCTGTCTCTAGGAGTTGTGTCAGCAGCTCGTTGAATAGAAGTGGCAGCGCGGTAAAACCACACAGTGAATTACGGCACCCCACATCAGGATGGTTCAAAAGACAGGTCACTTCCGTGGTCTCTGACATGAGCTAATCTAGCAAATGCAGCACGAACTAAAAGATAAGCATCACGCAGTTGACAAACAAAAGGCCGGAGTACGTCCAACCCTGTCTGTGCATGAGGCAACTCATGAAAGTTCGTGTTGTTCAAGAGCTCACCAAACCAACGAAGCATGGATTGCCATTCACCAAGCCAAATTTCTAACCGGGCTAGTAGCAGCAACAGGGTGGCCTGGTACAGTGTTCGACATGGTGCTTTGCGTTGGAAATCAGAAGTGCTTGCTACCAATGCCGAATCAAGTGGATGTACCCCTGATTGCACCAAGGTTGCCGAGGTCAAGGCACAAACCAGAATGGGAATGCATGTCCACGTAAACTGAGTGTTGACCATAGTGCTGAAAGCACTCAAACACTCTTTGGTGGATTCCATCACGTCAAAACGGCGGTGACGATCCTCTGGGGAACTAGCCAGTTGAAACCACCCTGCAAAAACAATCAGAAGTGCACGGGCTATGGCATCCGGACAGGCTGGAACACGCGGTGAACCAGGGTCCATGATGAAAAAAAAACCAGAGGAAAAAATGACTGGGAGGCCCCAGAAGCAGAAGGCCCTCTGCCAGAATCTGAGCCATGCCAAGTGGGACCAAGAAACTTTAATAACCCCCATGGTGTGACATGACCCAGCATCCGACGTGGCTTGAAACTTCGACGGCTCTGTGAAGTAAACTGACTGAATCAAGATGAACGCTAAGCTCATTTTGCTGTGCATCAGGGGAAACGTGTGAAACTTAGCCAAGCTGTGAAATGATTTTGGAACATCCGAATCTGCTGCAGAAACGTGCATGGACAGGCACAGCGGTACAAAGTGGGAACAAGAGCCCCAAAGTGGGACAAGAATGGGAACAAAGTGGGAACAAGAGCCCCAAAGTGGGACAAGAATGGGAACAAAGTGGGAACAAGAGCCCCAAAGTGGGACAAGAATGGCCAAAAAGTTGGAACAAAGTGGGAACAAGAACCCCAAAGTGGGACAAGAATGGGAACAAAGTGGGAACAAGAGCCCCAAAGTGGGACAAGAATGGGAACAAAGTAGGAACAAGAACCCAAAAGTGGGACAAGAATGGGAGCAATGTGGGAACAAGAACCCAAAAATTGGACAAGAATGGGAACAAAGAAGAAACAAGAACACCAAAGTGGGACAAGAATGGGAACAAAGTGGGAACAAGAACCCCAAAGTGGGACAAGAATGGGAACAAAGTGGGAACAAGAACCGTGGGACAAGAATGGGAACAAAGTGGGAAACGAATGGGAACAAAGTGGGAACAAGAGCCCCAGAAGTGCGACAAGAAAGGGAACAAAGTAGGAACCCAAAAGTGGGACAAGAATGGGAACAAAGTGGGAACAAGAGCCTCAAAGTGGGACAAGAATGGGAACAAAGTGGGAACAAGAGCCCCAAAGTGGGGCAAGAATGGGAACAAAGTGGGAACAAGACCCCCAAAGTGGGACAAGAATGGGAACAAAGTGGGAACAAGAGCCCCAAAGTGGGACAAGAATGGGAACAAAGTGGACAAAGAATGGGAACCAAAGTGGAACAAGAATGGGAACAAAGTGGGAACAAGAATGGGAACAAAGTGGGAACAAGAACCCCAAAGTGGGACAAGAATGGGAACAAAGTGGGAACAAGATTCCCAAAGTGGGACAAGAATGGGGAACAAGAACCTCAAAGTGGGACAAGAATGGGAACAAAGTGGGAACAAGAACCTCAAAGTGGGACAAGAATGGGAACAAAGTGGGAACAAAGTGGGA
>BGPT01002300.1:28807-96467 GCA_003297045.1 Symbiodinium sp. clade C Y103 | reverse complement strand
TTTCCCTGAAGCCTTCGGCCCGAAGAAGCAGGAGGGCATGATCGATCGGCCAAAGAGGAACTTCGACCCCAGAACCACTGAGTCAGTTCGCCCTGCGGCGCGTCATTGGGGCAGCTCTACATACTATGAGAGTGGCTGCTACATCTGTGGATCGACTGATCATTGGCAGAGAGATTGTCCTCAGAGAAAGGGTGGATGGCAATCCGGCAAAGGATATGGGGGAGGTCATNCATTGGCAGAGAGATTGTCCTCAGAGAAAGGGTGGATGGCAATCCGGCAAAGGATATGGGGGAGGTCATTGGGAACGTTGGAGTGATGATCGCCAATGGCGATACGGTGGAAAAGGCTATGGATACCGTGAGTACCAAAGCCAGCAGAGGTCCAAGGGGAAGGGATACGGTCAAGGCTATGGTCAGAAAGGATCACGTGGATATGGCCGAACCTACTCTGGACGCAGCTACCCGGGAGGGTCAGCCGATCGTGAACGCTCACCTCCACCCACTGGTGGAGCAGCATCTTCAGCTGACGCCCCAACGCTGCCACATCACCGACCTGGCGGTCAGACGAGGAGGATTGACGCGGTGACTTCTGAGACTAGGACCAATCAGGGAGTTGTTAGGGAAGTCACAATTCAGGATCCTGATGGTACCATGCGCACGGAATACACATTTCCGGATGGTCATGTCGAGGTCGATTTCTGGTAGAGGGCTATGATGACGGTCATGCACAATTTTGATTCCAAAGATTCTCATTTTCATTCATGATGCCAAATTTATGCATTGCATTTTGCCAATTGTCCTCCACTGCCATAGGATGTAGATGCCATGGCGGGAGCCTGGCCGTAGCATTGCTTTTGGTNCGTGCCATGTACAGACAGGCATGTGCCTTTGGGCTTAAACATCTGTAGAGTTGCCATGAGCTGTAGACGCCGTGGCGGGAGCCCGGCCGTGTCTTTCTGTTGCATCCGTGCCGAACACATCCGTCAAAAAGTGATTAGGCCGATTTTGCATCCGAGCTTTGCAGTCGTTTGGATTGTACAGTTCATTTTCACGTGCATCAGTTGCATACGATTTTCATGCTGAATACTTTTAGAGCGACAGACTGGGAGATATGTACATGAGCGTCCTTTTGTGCACTGTGTGTCCACTCAGGTCATCGGGAACCTACTCGACTTCCTGCCTCCGCCTAGATGCTGCGGGCGGCGGGGGGTGTTTTTGTATGGTTTCCCTACATGTACATAGTCTTTACCCCGTATACTGTTGCATTGGCTCAAGAAAAGGATTGCTGACCGCTTTTGGCTGTTTAGCTNTGGTTTCCCTACATGTACATAGTCTTTACCCCGTATACTGTTGCATTGGCTCAAGAAAAGGATTGCTGACCGCTTTTGGCTGTTTAGCTTGTTAAAACACAAGCAAGCAAGCAAGCAAGCAAGCAAGCAAGCAAGCAAGGGAGCCAGCGAGCGAGCGAGCAAGCAAACAAGCAAGCAAGCAAGCGAGCAAGCAAGGGAGCCAGCGAGCAAGCAAGCAAGCCAGCCAGCCAGCCAGCCAGGCAGCAAGCAAGCCAGCCAACCAGCCCGCCAGCCAGCGAGGAAGCAAGCAAGCACGCAAGCAAGCAAGCACGCAGGCGCGCATGCAAGAAAGCAAGGAAGANGCAAGCCAGCCAACCAGCCCGCCAGCCAGCGAGGAAGCAAGCAAGCACGCAAGCAAGCAAGCACGCAGGCGCGCATGCAAGAAAGCAAGGAAGAAAACAGACAAACCACCTACAAAAACGCCTGTAGTCTTCAATCCAGCCTCAATACCCTTTAATCCATCTTCAAACAAACCCCTGAACCAACCCTCAATAAACCCTAAACAAAACCTAAGCCAACCCTAAAACCAATTTTAAGTAAACCTTAAACCAACCTTAAAACCAACTTTAAATAAACCCTAAACCAACCATAAAACCAACCCTAGAGAAACCGTAAATCCATTTCAAAAACAACTTTAAGGAAACCTTAAAGCCAACCGCCAACCCTAAAGAAACTTTTAATCCACTTTAAAACCAATCCTAAAGAAACCCTAAACAAGCCTTCAGCCAACCCCAAATAGGCGCCAAATCGAACTAAACCTTTCCAAGTTTAAACAAAATTTAGAGCGACCGGGAATAAATTATAAACCAACCTTAAATAAACACCTTAAACCGACCCTAAGTGACCCTAAAGCACCCTTGAATCAACAGTTTGAATCAACTCTAAATAAATTCCTTAAACAAAAAGACATTCAAAACCAACCGTTGGAAGGCATCTCAAATCAGAAAATTAGTCCTAAACTTCAAGACCACTTGTAGGTGAAGATTTTAAACCAAGCCTAAGACAGAATTGGCAGGGTAGATGTAGGGGAGAGAAAGCAGAATAGATCAGGAAAAAAAATCCCCAGGGCAAGGGAAAAAATTCCCCGGCGCGATCCAGCACCAAATACATAGGACTGTAGCGCGAGCTCGATTTCACATAAAAATCGCAAAAAGTTGTCAGGTTCGGAGCAGTGTTGGAAGATGGATCGGCAAAATGCGCACCACACTGATTCATTCATTGATTGAGTCACTGATTCATTGTTCATTGATCCATTGACTCACTGACTCATTGATTCATAGATGCATTGATTGGTTGATTCACCGTTTTGTTGTTTGGTTGATTCATGATTCTTTGATTCATGGATTCATTGAATCATTGACCCAGTGATTCATTGATTGGTTGGATTCGTCGATTGGCTGATTCATTGATTCATTGGTTCATTGAATCATTGTTCAATTGATGATTCAGTGACTTTCTGATTCGTTGATTCAGTGATGCATTGATGCATTGAGTCATTGATTCATTGATGCATTGATTCATTCCACTGGTTCATGGAAGCATTGATGCAGTGGTTCCTTGGTGCATTGATGCAATGGTTCATTCTTTCACTGAGTCATTGCTTCAGTGATTCATTGGTTCACTGGTTCATGGATTCATTGATTCATTGCTTGGTTCATTCACTGGTTCATTGATTGGCTGATTCACTGATTCTTTCCTTCATTGCTTCATGTCTTCACCGCTTCACTGATTCACAGTTCCCTTGGTTCACTGATTCATCGATTCATTGATTCTTTGATTCATTCAGTCAATTGTGCATGGATTCTTTCATGTCATGTCATTGGCGTCTCAACAACCATTTGCTCATTCGTTGATGCACCTCACAACTTCAACGTTTGGTTGCTTCTGCATCTCAAAAATTTTCCTATAGGCCATCTTCTTCCTATAGTATAGTCATCTCCTTTTCTCGAAACTTCCGCCCAGGCGCGTGCCGGGCATTACCTGGTATTGCATGACAAATATAGCTTTAAGGTAGATAGATTAGATTAGATGGGGTTGGATTGGATTGCCTTCAATGGGTTATATAGATTGGGTTGGATTGGATCGCACTGAATAGATTAGGTTAGATTAGATTGGATTAGATTAGATTAGATTGCTAGATAGATAGGTAGATAGATAGCTAGGTTGTGGCTGAAAGTTTGAAAGACAAAAATCACTATACAAAGTAGAGAGAGTCAGGGAGAAATCGGATAGACTGATAGACAAACTCCCTAATAATGTAAACAGAATCAACCTTCAAAACGTTGAGCAAGATAGATCCAGACAGATCCAATCAGACGAGCCATTCAGAAAGAAAAAAATTCTAAGCACGAATGCTTCACAGGCCGCCGCGGCGGAAAAGGCAGCCGGAAGGGAACAGGCCACATCTTGGAAATCATCGATGAGGAGGACCTACACCTGAATTGGGCCGCTTTTTGCAGGAGGAGTTGTTTCGGACAACGTCCTGTTGACCTTCATGTGTTCATGTCATAAGTCTTGGAAAAACTTCCCGACACAAGCAAGAATGGTGACCAGTTCCTGCATGATGTGGAGCAAGTGGAGATGTTTCATGATGTTTCAAGCAAATCAGTTCATCAGCTGAGCTGGTCAGAGCTGGTCCGATTTTTGCAGGAAGACGATCTGCCTGAAACCCGAAGCCTGGAGACTTGAAGTGAATTGTTGATAGTTCTTGAAGCGTAAGAAACTAATGGATGCATAAAGTAACTCTTCTATTTGCGGGGCGCCTTGTTATGCAATATGATGAGATGGTTCTGCTGTTGTCCCTTTGCAACGCTAGTAGCACAGAACAATCCTAAAAGCACTGGTGTTGCAACCGCGTGGGAAAAGAAGAGGCTGAACTGCTTCCAACAGTGTCGTAAAATGCAAAATCGCATCACGGATCCCCAGCCCGAACTTTTGTCCCACAGCATATTCAGCTATGCTTCGCCCATGGGCGGGTTTTCTTTGCAACAGCGGAACCAGGCGTAGCAGAATTCGATAGAATTCGACCAGACAAAAAAACAACCCGTAAACTACCTGCAGTTCCCTTTCTTTGGCAAGGTTGGGGGCAGGAACTTCCAATCTTGTGAAACAGTCCAACACTAATTAGATGCCATAGTGAGTGGTAGTCGTTGGGAGATTAGTCCTGCTTACCTGATCAAATAACATTCGTCAGACTCCTACCTAACCTGAGGATGTTTATGTTGTCTTGTGTCTTGCACCCTTTTGATCACCTGAAGAAGTCGAAGTAGAGGGGACAGTGACCAAACCAAATCGCACCAGAGGCATCCAGACACCAGATATATTTAAATTAGATTGCGAAGCTGTGCATTGAATTGTCGATGTCGGGGTTCTCGGGTTGGGCCCGCACCGTGTCGACGAACTCCTGGTCGTACAGCGACGTTTTCCTGATGGGGAGAGGCCTGGGCCTCGCTGGACCCAAACACAAATGCCAGATAAATTGACAGATAATGTCAGTTTGTATAGAATCTATGAATGTGTATGTTTGTGCTCCTGGAACCTTGATCACTCTCTTTTTTCTGCGTGCACTTTGCAATCTGAAGCATTTAGAAAAATATGCATGCCAGAATCCTGACTCTCTTCCATGTAGAAACGCAGCGCGAGCGCACAAAAGAAGCAAGGCCAGCATTCAAAAAGGCAGCGCCAACTTGGTGTCATGCCAAGACCGTTGAATTTTTTCCCCACTGCCAGGTGAGGGTCTCTAGATTTTAGCAGAGCTGCATCCTGCTCTTCACCTCCACCTGCGGGAGTATAACAACCCTGCGCCTATTCGTTTAGTCTTCCAAGATCCCCCATGGGCCTCATTTAGCTTTCATTCGAAAAAACGATAAGAGGAAAAAAGAAACGGTAACGTTGGTTGTGCGACTGATCTGTGTCCAGACTCTTGAAATCCAATGTTCTTGATCTTTACATCGTTTTGCAGCCATTTAGTGCGTTTGGTTCTTTCCTTTCATTGTCTAGTGTTGTATTGGCGCACCAACGAGTGCGTGTCAGATTGTGCTCAGGAAGGTGCCTGGTACGTGGTCACTACACCCCTTTTTGAATGATTGCAGCCATTTCCAGAAGAGGAACATGCATAGGATTCACGAACGATAACAAAACATAACAAAACGATAAAGGGAACGATAGCTTTTGGCATCAAAAATGGTCCGTGTGAGACACTACCCGTTTTTCCCTTTTCCTCTCCCTGTCCTTTTTCCTTTCCCTTCCTTTACTCTTCCTTTTCCTTTTCTTTTCCCTTTCCTTTCCTTCCTTTCCTTCCTTTTCCTTTCCTTTTCGCCTCCCTTTCCTTTTCGCCTCCCTTTCCTTTCCTTTTTCTTGTCTTTCCCTGTTCCTTTTCTTTTCCTTTCCCTCTTTGCTGTCCCTTCCTTCACTATTCCTTTTCCTTTTCTTTTTTTTCCCTGTCCTTGTCCTTTCCCTTTCCTTTGTCCATTTTTTTCCTGTCCCTTCCTTTGCTCTTCCTTTTCCTTTTCCTTCTCCTCGCTCATATGAATGCTTTAATCAAGATAGGAAGCCAGCGCTTGGGAAAACAAGAAGAGGAAAAAACGATAACGGGTGGAAACGCCATTTGAAAGGGCTCGGCTTTTTTAGAAAGCCCCACCTGGACCTCTACCTCCACCTCCTCCTCCCACAGCTCAGGTGTGTGTTTGTTCCTCCCGTTGGCTGGCCTGCCCGCTGTTGTGTTTTTTCCCTAGAGCCTCTGCGAATGGTTTTTCGTAAAAAGAAAGCTGCATGACATCTGCATATCTTCACATCTGCATATCTTCACAGTTGCACATCTTACATCTGCACATCTTACATCTGCATTTCTTCACACCTGCATTTCTTCACATCTGCATATCTTACATCTGCATATCTTACATCTGCATATCTTCACATCTGCATACCTTCACAGCTTCATATCTTCACATCTGCATATCTTGACATCTGCACTTCTTACATCTGCAAATCTTTCATCTGCGTACCTCTCGTCTCTTTCTCTCTTTTCTTTTCTGCGAATTTCTGTTTTTTTCTTAAGGCGGGCAGTGCCAACGAGGATTTACGAGATGCAACCCTTTCGCACGAAATGAGGTTCGATCATCAAACACTGAAGTAAAATTGCGATTTCACATGTCCCGGAGCAACGCTTTCGCACGAAATGAGGGTCGATGTGCAAAAACTGAGGTAAAATTTCACGTGTCCGGAGCAACCTTTTCGCAACAAAATGAGGTTCGATCGTCAAAAACCGAGGTAAAAGTGAGGTTCTTGCGGTGTCGGAAACAGGGTCCCCAAGCATAATGGGATGTTTTGGGTCTTACAATCGTCAAAAAGTGACAAAAACTGAGGGAAAGGTGAAATTTTTGAGGAGTCTCGAACAGGGTTCCCAAGCATAATGATCATAATGGGGCGTTTTGGGTCTTAAAATCGTCAAAAAGTGATCAAAATTGAGGGAAAAGTGAGATTTTTGATGTTGCGGATTCCGGTTTCGCCTGAATAATGGGACGCTTTTGCGTGCACGAGTCTCCTCGTTTTACGCATCTGTGTGTAAAGGCTTCTGTGCGTATCTGTGCGTCGTCTGTGTGTAAATGCTTCTGTGTGTGAAAGAGTCCGTGTGTAAACACTTCTGTGTGTCAAAGTGGCTGTGTGTCACAGCGTCTGCGTTGTAAAAGCGAGAGGTTTGTGTGTAGAAGCGTCTGTGTCTCAAAGTGTCTGTATGTATCAGGCATCGGTGTGTAAAAAAGCTTCTGTGTGTAAAAGGGCTTTGCGTGTAAAAAGGCTTCTGTGTGTAAGAGGAGTTTGTGTGTACAAGCGCGTTTACGTAAGCTTCTGTGTTTGTAAAAGAGTCTGTGTGTAAAAAGCTTCCGTGTCTAAAAGGGCTTTGTGTGATTTTGTGTGTAAAGAGGTTTCTGTGTGTAAAAGGGGTTTGTGTGTAAAAGTGTCTTTACGTAAAAATGGTTTTTGTGTGTAAAAGCGTCTATGTGTAAAAGGCTTCTGTGTGCAAAAGCGTCTGTGGGTAGAAAGGCTTCTGTGTGCAAAAGTGTTTGTCACGAAAGCTAGCTTTTGCTAGCTGAAGTCCCTCTTGCTTTAGCAAGGTATTGGGGGCGCTGGAATCTCCAATCCAGTGAAACTTCACGAGTTATACACCCCCCCTCCCCCCACCCCCCCGGCTACCGGGTTCACAAGCAGTTTGGCCGTGGCTCGATCCCCCCCGGGGACGTCGTCAGATTCCCCATCCTCTGCATCATTGGCATCCTTCATAGGGCATGGTTTGAGGGTCTCTATCTATCTATCTATCTATCTGTCTATCTATCCAATCTATCTAATCTATCTAGTCTATCTAATCCATCTAATCTATCCAATCTATCTGATATATCTAATCTATCTAATCTATCTAATCAATCTAATCTATCTATCTATCTATCTATCTATCCATCTTTCTATCTACCTATCTATCTATCTATCTATCTATCTATCTATCTATCTATGTATCTATGTATCTATGTATCTATCTATCTATCTATCTACCTATCTATCTATCTATCTATGTATGTATCTATGTATCTATGTATCTATCTATCTGTCTATCTATTTACCTATCTATCTATCTATCTATCTACCTATCTATCTATCTATCTATCTATCTATCTATGTATCTATGTATCTATCTATCTATCTAGCTAGCTATCTATCCATCTATCTAGCTATCTATCTATCTACCCATCCATCTATCTATCTATCTATCTATCTATCTGTCTAATCTATCTAATCTATCTAATCTATCTAATCTATCTAATCTATCTAATCTATCTAATTAATCTATCTATCTATCTATCTATCTATCTATCTATCTATCTGTCTAATCTATCTAATCTGTCTAATCTATCTAATCTATCCATCTGTCTAATCTATCTAATCTATCTAATCTATCTAATCTATCTAATCTATCTAATCTATCTAATCTGTCTAATCTTTCTAATCTATCTAGTCTATCCAACCTTTCTAACCTACCTAACCGATCTAATCTATCTAATTGATCTAACCTATCTATTTATCTATCCATCCATCAATCTATCAAGAAATGGACGTATCTATGTAGCTATGTAGCTATGTATCTATGTGTCTATGTTTCTATCTATCTATTCCATCCATCTATCCATCTTTCTATCTATATATCTATCTACCTCTCTCTCTCTCTTTCTTTCCTTCCAGCTTTATATCTCTCTATCTATTTATCTTTCTTTCTATCTATCTATCCATCCATCCATGCATCCATCCATCCCATCCATCCATCCATCGATCTATCTATCTATCTGTTTGTCTATCTATCTATCTGAATCTATCTGTCTATCTATCTATCTGTCTATCTATCTATCTATCTTTCTTTCTTTCTTTCTATTGTTCTAATCTATCAAATCTATGTAATCCATCTAATCTATCTAATCTATCTAATCTATCTAATCTATCTAATCTATCTAATCGATCTAATCTACCTATCTATCTATCCATCCATCAATCTATCAAGAAATGGACGTATCTATGTAGCTATGTATCTATGTGTCTATGTTTCTATCTATCTATCCATCTATCTATCTACCTATCTACCTATCTACTTATCTAGCTATGTCTCCCTCTCNCTATGTAGCTATGTATCTATGTGTCTATGTTTCTATCTATCTATCCATCTATCTATCTACCTATCTACCTATCTACTTATCTAGCTATGTCTCCCTCTCTGTCTCTCTATCTTACCATCCATCCATCTATCCATCTTTCTATCTATATATCTATCTACCNTATATCAAAAAATGCGCCACTGTACTTGCCTGCTTTATTTTCAAGTCCAGCTCCCTGCCGAGCTAGCTTTCGTCCCTTACCCCTGGGCCTCAAGTATGTAAAAGCGTTTGCCGTTTGCCTGTAGATACGTCTGTGTGTGAACGCTTGTCTGTCTGTGTAAACCTTCTTGTGTGTAAAGGCTGCTGTGTGTAAAAGTGTCTGTGTGTACAAGGGGTCTGCGCTCAAAAGAGGTTTGTGTGTAGAGGTGTCTGTGTGTAACAAGTTTCTGTGTATATACAAAAGGGGGTTGTGTGTAAAAGGGGCTTGCTTGTAAAAGTGTCTGTATGTAACTAGACGACGCATGGCCCGAGAGCGAAGAGAACCAAGTTGATCATATCTAAGTATGAGGTCGATGGGATAGAAAGGAGATGACTGTGGAAGAAATGAGCAGACGAGCAGATGTGCAGATATGCAGATGTAAGCAGGGTCTGTGTGTAAAAAGCGTCTGTGTAAGAAGGCCTGTGCGTCAAGGCGTTTGTGTGTAAAAGGGGCTTGTGTGTAAAACTGCCTCCGTGTAAAAGCATCTGTGTGTAAAAGGCTTCTGTGTGTAGAAGTGTCTGTTATTAAGAGGGCTTTGTGTGTAACATTGTCTGTGTGTAAAAGCGTCTGTGTGTAAAAGATTGTAAAAGAGTCTGTCTGTAAAAGGCGTCTGTGTGCAAAAGCGTTTATGTGTAAAAGCGTCTGTATGTAAAAAGCGTTTGTGTGTAAAAGGTGGTTTGTGTGTAAAGGTTTCCGTGTGTAAGAGCGTCTGCGTGTAAGAGCTCTGTGTGTAAAAGAGTCTGTGCGTAAAAGCGTCTGTGTGTAAAAGGGGTTTGTGTGTGAAAGCGTTTGTGTGTAAAAAGGTCTGTGTGTAAAAGCGTCTCTGTGTAAAAGTGTTTGTGTGAAAAGGGGTCTGTGTGTAAAAGGGTCTGTGTGTAAAAGCGTTTGCGTGCAAACGGAAAGCGTATGTGTGTAGAAGCGTCTGTGTGTAAAAGGATTCTGTATGTAAAAGCGTTTGTGTGTAAACGGGGTTAGTGTGTAAAAGCGTATGTGTGTAAAAGCGGGTTGTGTGTAAAACGCTCTGTGTGTAGAAGAGGTTTGTGTGTAAAAGTGATTTGCTTGTAAAAGCGTCTGTGTGTAAAAGTGTCTGTGTGTAAAAGGGATTTGTGTGTAAAAGCGTGTATGTGTAAAAGCGTCTGCATGTAAAAAGCGTCTGCATGTGTGTAAAAGCGTCTGTGTGTAAAACGCGTCTTTCTGCAAGAGCGTCTGTGTGTAAAAGCGTCTGTCTGCAAAACGGGTTTGTGTGTGAAAGGCTCTTTTTTGTAAAAGCATCTGTGTGTAAAAGTGTGCGTCTGTGTTTGTGTGTGTGTGTGTGTAAAAGTGTCTGTGTGTAAAAGGGGGTTGTGTGTAAAAGTGTCTGTGTGTAAAAGTGTCGGTGTGTAAAAGGCGCCTGTGTGTAAAAAGGGTTTGTGTGTAAAAGCGTTTGTGTGTAAGAGCGCCTGTGCGTCAAAGCGTTTGTGTGTGAAGGGGGTTTGTGTGTAAAAGTGTCTGTGTGTAAAAGGCTTCTGTGTGTAAAAAGGGTTTGCGTGTAAAAGCGTTTGTGTGTAAAAGCGTCATGTGTGTAAACTCGTTTGTGTGTAAAAGGTCTGTGTCTAAAAGTGTGTCTGTGTAAAAGTGTTTGTGTGTAAAGGGGTTTGTGTGTAAAAGGGTCTGTGTGTAAGAGTGTTTGTGTGAAACAGGCTTCTGTGTGTAAAAGCGTCTGTGAGTAAAAGGGGCTTGTGTGGAAAACAGTCTGTGCGTAAAATAGCGTCATGTGTGTAAAAGGCTCCGTGTGTAAAAGCGGTTTGTGTGTGGTTAAAAGGGATTTGCGTGCAAAAGGTTCTGTGTGTAAAAGGGTCTGTGTGTAATTGCGTTTGTGTGTAAAAGCGTCCGTGTGTAAAAGGGGGTTGCGTGTAAAAGCGTTTGTGTGTAAAATGGTCTGTGTGTAAAAGCGTCTCTGTGTAAAAGTGTTTGTGTGAAAAGGGGTCTGTGTGTAAAAGAGTCTGTGTGTAAAAGCGTCTGTGTGTAAAAGGGGTTTGTGTGTAAAAGCGTTTGATTGTAAAAGAGTCTGTCTGTAAAAGGCATCTGTGTGCAAAAGCGTCTGTGCGCAAAGGCGTCTGTGTGTAAAAGCGTCTGTGTGTAAAAGGTGGTTTNTCTGTCTGTAAAAGGCATCTGTGTGCAAAAGCGTCTGTGCGCAAAGGCGTCTGTGTGTAAAAGCGTCTGTGTGTAAAAGGTGGTTTGTGTGTATTTGCGCTTGTGTGTAAAAGCGTCTGTGTGTAAAAGGGAGTTGGGTGGAAAAGTTTCCTTGTGTAAAAGCGTCTGCGTGTCAGAGCGCCTGTGTGTAAAAGAGATTAAAAGAGTCTGTGTGTAAAAGCGTCTGTGTGTAAAATCTTCTGTGTGTAAAAGGGGTTTGTGTGTAAAAGCGTCTGTGTGTAACAAGGTCTGTGTGTAAAAGTGTCTGTGTGTAAAAGGGGTTTGTGTGTAAAAGCGTTTGCGTGTAAAAGGCTTCTGTGTGTAAAAGCGTCCGTGCGTAAAAGCATCATGTGCGTAAAAGGCTCCGTGTGTAAAAAGGTTTGTGTGTAAAAGCGTCTCTTTGTAAAGGTGTTTGTGTTTAAAGGGGTCTGTGTGTTGTAGGGTCTGCGTGTAAAAGGGATTTGTGTGTAAAAGCGTTTATGTGTAAAAGCGGCTGTATGTAAAAAGCATCTGTGTGTAAAAGGTGGTATGTGTGTAAAAGTTTCCGTGTGTAAGAGTGTCTGCGTGTAAGGCCTCTGTGTGTAAAAGAGTCTGTGTGTAAAAGCGTCTGTGTGTAAAAGGGGTTTGTGTGTAAAAGCGTTTGTGTGTAAAAAGGTCTGTGTGTAAAAGCGTCTCTGTGTAAAAGTGTTTGTGTGAAAAGGGGTCTGTGTGTAAAGGAGGCTGTGTGTAAAAGCGTCTGTGTGTAAAAGGGGTTTGTGTGTAAAAGCGTCTGTGCTTAAAAGATTGTAAAAGAGTCTGTCTGTAAAAGGCATCTGTGTGCAAAAGCGTCTGTGCGCAAAGGCGTCTGTGTGTAAAAGCGTCTGTGTGTAAAAGGTGGTTTTGTAAAAGGGAGTTGGGTGTGAAAGTTTCCTTGTGTAAAAGCGTCTGCGTGTAAGAGCGCCTGTGTGTAAAAGAGATTAAAAGAGTCTGTGTGTAAAAGCGTCTGTGTGTAAAAGGGGTTTGTGTGTAAAAGCGTCTGTGTGTAACAAGGTCTGTGTGCAAAAGCGTCTCTGTGTAAAAGTGTTTGTGTGTAAAGGCGTCTGTGTCTAAAAGGGTCTATGTGTAAAAGCGTCTGCGTGTAAAAGGCTTCTGTGTGTAAAAGCGTCCGTGCGTAAAAGCGTCATGTGTGTAAAAGGCTCCGTGTGTAAAAAGGTCTGTGTGTAAAAGCGTCTCTTTGTAAAGGTGTTTGTGTTTAAAGGGGTCTGTGTGTTGCAGGGTCTGTGTGTAAAAGGGATTTGTGTGTAAAAGCGTTTATGTGTAAAAGCGTCTGTGTGTAAAAAGCGTCTGTGTGTAAAAGCATCTGTCTGTAAAAGGGGTTTGTGTGTGAAAGGCTTCTTTTTGTAAAAGCATCTGTGTGTAAAAGTGTGTGTGTGTGTGTGCGTGTGTGTAAAAGTGTCTGTGTGTAAAAGGGATTTGTACGTAAAAGCGTCTGTGCGTAAAAGCGTCATGTGTGTAAAAGCATCTGTGTGTAAAAGCGTCTCTGTGTAAATCTGTGTGTAAAAGCGTTTGTGTGTAAAAGGCTCCTGTGTGTAAAAGCGTTTGTGTGTAAAAGGGCTTTGTGTGTAAAAGCGTCTGTGTGTAAGAGCGTGTGAAAGAGTGAAAGCATCTGTGTGTAAAAGCGTCTTTGTGTAAATGCTCTTGTGTGTGAAAATCACTTTTCGGTGTCTTTCTTCGCCAAAGAACGTATTACTCTTCCCCAACATCAGCTCAGAAGGTGTGAGCCTTGGGTGACACAAGCCAAAAAAAAACCTGGCAATACGAGTGCTGGTGCACGTGCCAAAGACGGGGAGAACAAAGAATGACGGTGCGAGTCAATCCGCACACTGCAGCTGCTGACAACTGCAGTAACCAAGGAAAAAGATATATCTACGAGACTGCTCAGCAGGCTGATGGGTGGAAAAGAAACGTGCTGGCAAGAGCCACTACATCAAAAGGCATACATCTCCGAAAGGGATCAGGTCCGGCTGGCTCAGGTGAGGTCAAGGTGGGCGAATCTGTCACAGGGATGAAACAAGGAAGACGGCGAGCGCAGCAGCAGCTTGATCATCAGGAAGCTTCGAAGCGGCGGCGCAGCGCGAGCGCGGAAAGAGCGAATGGCCGTACCAAGCTCCTGCAAAAACGTGCTTTGAACTTGTTCCTTTTGATCTTTTTTGGGGTTTTGGCGGTGAGATCCGGTTGTGGGACAGGTTTTGGGCGATTTTTCTCCGTGTTTGGCACTGTTCATTTTCTTTTCTCGTTTCCTTTCAAAAGGCTACAAAATCGTACTTTTTAGGTTTTGGCGTTAGGAGCAGGTTCTGGGTGATTTTTTCCGTTTTTGGCGCTTTTCATTTCCTTGTAAACTTCCTGTTCAAAAAGATTCAAAATCGTACTTTTTTGGGCTTTGGTGCCAAAATACGGCTTTGGAGCACGTTTTGGACGATTTCTTGGCGTTTCTGGCACCTTCCATGTTCCTATTGAAATTCCTTTAAAAGTTTGCAAATCGCATTGTAATGGCTGCGTCAAGGTTCCTTGGTGCCACGGCTGCGTCCGCAATACTATTGTGCTTTGCAGCTGGACGTCGTAAATCGTATTGGAATGGCTGCACCCAGGTTGTGATGGTGATTTGTCAGCAAATTTTCGCAATTTGGGCGCTGGCGATTTTCCTGTTAAAAATCTTTTTAAAAAGCCTTCAAAATCGTGTTTTTTTTTGCTTCGGCGCCGAGATCTGGTTTTGGAGTTGCGATTTCTAGCGCCGTTGTGCGTAGTTTTTCTGTGTTTTGCGATTCAGTGTCTGCAATCGTACTTTTTTTGGGTTTTGGCGCTGCCACCTGGTTTTGCAGCAGGTTTTAGGCGATTTTTCTCCGCTTTTGGCACCTTCCATTTTCCTGTTGGAAATTCATTAAAAGCGCGTCAAGATCGTCCTCTTTTGGGCTTTTGGCGCTGCCATCTGATTTTGCAGCAGGCTTTGGACGATTTTTCTCTGTTTTTTGGCACTTTCCATTTTCCTCTTGAAATTCTTGTAAAAACTCGTCAAAATCTTGTTTTTTGGTTTTGGCGCTGCCACCTGGTTTTGCAACAGGCTGTGGACGATTTTATTCCGTTTTTTGGGCACCTTCCATTTTCCTATTGGAATTCTTGTAAAAAAGCATCAAAATCGTACTTTTTTTGCTTTTGGCGCTGCCACCTGGTTTTGGAGAACGACTTTCTCCATGTTCGGCGCCTTACTTTCCATTTTCCTGCTAAAATTCCTGTAAAACGGCTGTGTGTAAATCTGTGTGTGCAGGCGTTTGTGTGTAAAAGTTTCTCTGTGTAAAAGCGCCTGTGTAAAAGGGGTTTGTCTGTAAAAGTGTTTCTGTGTAAAAGTGTCTGTGTGTAAAAGCGTCTGTGTGTAAAAGGCTTCTGTGTGTAAATAGCGTTTGTGTGCAAAAGAGGCTTGGCAAATGTGTCTGTGTGTAAAAGCTCTGTGTGTGAAAGGCTTCTGTGTGTAAAAGCGTCTGTGTTTAAAACGCGTCTGCGTCCAAGAGCGTTTGTATGTAATATGGGTTTGTGTGTAAAAAGGTCTGTGTGTAAAAGGGGTTTGTGTGTAAAAGGGATTTGCGCGTCTGCGTGTAAAAGAGTCTTCGTGTAAAAGCGTTTGTGTGTAAAAGGGGTCTGTGTGTAAAAGCGTTTGTGTGTAAAAGCGTCTGCGTGCAAACGGAAAGCGTATGTGTGTAGAAGCGTCTGTGTGTAAAGGTGTCTGTGTGTAAAAGCGTGTGGGTGAGTGTGTGTGCGTGTGTGTGTGTGTGTGTCTGTGTGTAAAAGCGTCTGTGTGTGGACACAGGCTTTTGAGATGAGTGTCCACCGGTGTTTGTTTTTCAAAATGTCTGCGTGCGCCTATTCGTGGTAGCGTGTCTGCGTAAGAGTGTCTGCGTGTAACCGTGCTTCTGGCACATTCCACATCCTAGATTCCTAGATCCTCTTCCTCTTCTTTCTCCTTTCTTCATCTTCTTTCATCTGTTTGTATCAAACCCGTATAGTTCGTATAGCTTCCTCCCTCTAATGCGTGTCTTCTCCTTCTTTCTCTACTTCTCTCTCATGACAAACGCATTTATGCATCTCTTCACCTTTCATCTTCACATCTTGGTTTCTCACATCTTTCATCTCTCTAAATATCAATTGCTACATTTTTTCATCATCAGAGAAAAATACACAGGTGATCACAGGTATCTCCTCACCTTTTGTTGCAAGTGTGTAAAGTATCACGTGTATTGGTGCATCTTTGGAATGTTAAGATCATAGATTTTACCATGCACAGGGAATTTGCAAGCAGTCTGTATGAAGAGTACAGTACTGATTTCCACAATGCCAAATACCATTTGGCTCAAGTATCTTGAGTCACAGATTGGTATCATCTGGAGCTTTAGCTTAGACTATTCGCCTGGGTACCTGAGTTTTCACCATTTCTATTGGTTATCAGCCGTAGCAACGGCACCAATTGTAACACTGTCATCTTCTCGCCCCACATTCACATTCAGATTTTCAGCTTTGATCTTGAACGCGCAATCGCGCGTGCTGCCATTGCTCTCTGCGCTTAGCGCGTCTTTGCCGACTTTGTGCACTGGTAACAGTTTTCTGGAGTGCATTTGGATTAGCATTTGGATTATTATCGCGCTTGCGCGTCTACATGTCCTCGGGTCAGAAGAGGGAACGGGGACGCCGTGGTGGCAACCCATTTTGTGCTTCCCGACGAAGCAGACAGGCCTAGACCATCAAGGAGCGCTAAGGTTGCTACTCCAGTGGATCCTACGCCAGCCAAGGCGAAGGTTCCTGGCCTGAGCTCAAGGGTGTTATTTTGAAGATTGCTCAGCTTGTGTGCAAGGCTGGAGACCAATACGAGTTGAAGCTGAAGGATTCAAGCAACGCAGAGAAGCGTGCGTCTATCCAAGCTGGCCATCAGTTCCACGAATTCTACAAGTCGGAGGTCAATCGGCTGCACAGTGAAGCCGCGCAAGGCCGAGCTTGCGGAAAAGGAGCGGAGAAGGAAGGAGGTCCGGAAGGACATCAAGAGTCAACAGCCGCTGTGAAATCCAAGGCGAAGCCTCCGAAAAAGGGAAGAACTGTTCCGGTTGTAATTCCATTCTGCTGGTCCCCCAAAGTCAAGCCCGCCAGTATCTGCTGCAAAGGCTGCTAGTGGTGTTCCTTTGGTTGGAAGTGCTGGTAGACAGTTGTCTCTGTCCCTGGCTGTTCCTCAGGCTTTGCCTAGGCCGGAGGCATTGGCACCTGCACAGTCAAAGGCCAGTTTTGGTGCGAGACTTGCCTCTGTGGAGGAGATTGCAGATCGCCCACTTATTTGTCTGGATTGGCATCGAATTGTTTCCTTTGACGACAATCGCAGTGGTGAGAGCTGCTACGTTCCGCCGGCTAACGTGGTGACGCTCATTCGGTGTCAGGAAGCTGGTTTCGACGTTGCTATCACCTCATTTTCCAGCGCTCGCACCACGCAAGAGAAGACCTTGACTGCTGCCAGGCAGCTTGAACAGCGATTGAAGAGGCCGTTCAAGTTCATTGCCATTTGCCCTCGCAAGACTTTGGCTGACCCTGAGAAGCCCCCAAGTATCATTGGACATACTTGAACGAAGTCGCAGATTGTTCGGGACGAGGGAGCTTGCATATTCATTGACGACCAGATCCCTTTAGTTCACGAGGTGTCTTTAGTTTCCAAGAGCACCGAGCAAGGAAGAATCGGGTGTTGGTATTGCAGACGGATTCATCCTCAGAATCCACGTCTTTGAAGCCATTGGCTGAGATCCTTGGTGAAGGGCGTGAATTTCCTCCCTCTACCTTTTTGAGATCATTGAGTTGAAGTGGGATTGCGAGAAGAGTAGGCCAGTGTTGCGTGGGTTACTCCTGTGCAGTGAGTCTGGGAGTGTGAGAAGTAGACGCATTGGATTTGGCACTTTGCCAACATCATATCCGCATTGGATGCTGGCTTGCGAGAAACGTGACATTTTGCCACCATCCTTCTGTGAAGTTTTCGTGAAAAACTCGCGCATTTGCGCGTTGGATGGGCCTGAGAAACTCCGCATAGCGCGTCAGGCGACCTCCAGGGTTCCTTGGCATGAAAAGGAGCGTGCCGGCCACTCCGTTCCGTGTCATTGACGGCTCGCACATTTTTGATGTGTCTTCCTCAAGTGGAAGCCCTGAGCAGATAAATATGCAGCCCTCGAAAGCTGCCCCGGCTCAGGGACAGGCTGGCACTATGGTTCCTGCATCTGCCGCTGTGGCCGCGCCTTCAGCTGCACCATCATCTATGGAGACGGCGTCTCATGCTGCATCTTCAACTTTGCAAAGATTTGGACGACTGTCAAGGACTGAGCAAGGTGGTAGTGTTGGTTCTGGTTCTCAACCGTTATTGAATCAACACAATGCTCAATATGTTCAGCACAACATGCAGCAGAACAATGTAGCCATGCATGCAGTTCACAACACCATTGACCCTCAACGTCTTGAAGAACTTGTTGGATCACTTGTACAAGCCAGAGCCGAATTTATAGCTCGACAGATGAAAGACCAGATGGAAGGTCAGATGCAACAAGTACAGCTAGATTATGCACTCAGGCTGTCACAAGCACAAGAAGAGAGAGATGCAAAGGTCCAGCAGATTCAGGCAGAAGGTCAGTTGGCAGTTGCACAGACTAGACAGTCGTTAGAACCGTTAGAACAAGAGTATGCAGGCATCAAACAACATGCAGAGGAGCAGGTTCTCCAGGCCAAACAGGCGTTAGAAAAGGAGAGAGATAGCCTGAGACAACAAGCAGAAGGTCACGTTGCACACACAACATCACAAGCAGAGGGCAAGGTTCGAGCATTGGCGGATGCTAACCAACAGCTGGTGGCTGAGAGGGACAGGCTGCAATTGGCAGCTCAAGCAGCTGATCAGAAATTGCATCCGCTCAGAGATGAGGTGTTTAAGATGCAGCAAGCTGCAGTTTCCGCTGCTCAAAACATGAGCAGGGCCGGTTCGGTTTCAGAGTCTCCCTTAGGGAATCCTTTTTCATCGCCGCCGCCGAAGTTACCAGTTTGTCCCACAAATCCTGCATCCTTAGCTGGCAGTGTTGCTAGCGCCAGTGCAGGACCATTTGAGACAGTGTATTGCCCATGCTGTGGTAATCAGAATGTATATAGTTGGAAGACCTTCATGTGTTGGAAGTGTTCCACGATGTTTGATTCAAGAATTGCCAACAATGGCGCGGACGTTTCATCTGTGATAAGTGGTTCTTTTTGTGTGGGACATGCGCCGCCTATCAGCGCAGTTCCTTCTAGTTTCATTGGACCACAGGTACCCGTGCAAAGCGCGTTCATCGCTGCTCCAGCACAGGGTTGCGAGTCAATCCCTGCAGGACGTGCGTTTGTGGTTTCAGGGGGGGCCAAGACTGTTAGCTGCGCTGGCCCAGCGATTTGGAATCCTTCTACAGTTCCAGTTTTCCAGTTTGGCCCAAATGGTCCCAGCATTCAACAAGGGCACATTGGTAGAGTGTCTCGTGTTGGAAAAGCGGTACAATGCCAGTTGCTGCTGATGGTGGTCAAGGTGGTTTGCCGCCGAAGAAGCCAGATCCGATCGCTATGCAGAGCGCTCAGTTCTACCGAATACATTCTGCATCCACAGCAACGTCCCGTGAATCTGGCAGCCAACAAGCATCTCTGCCACAACCTACTCCACCAGATGGCGGATGGTTGACCGAAGGGCAAACTGACGAGAACATTGATAAAATGAAGCATCTCAATTTAAATCGGCTGTGATCACCAGATTGCCAACTGATGCGACCTCCTCCAGAGAATGGCGCGCGGCCTTTTTAGCATCCATCTCCCGGATCTTTCAAAGACGGATGTCCTTGTGAGGTGGGCCACCTTTGCTATGGAGGGTCGAGGTAGAGCTTTTCGAGATGCTCTTCAATTTCAAGCTTCGGATGAATTTATCATGTTAGACAGGCACATTGCTGCAGAATTGATAAAGACTGAGGTTTTTTCATCCTGGTTGGTATTTCCACTACAGAAAGGGAGGACCCATGTCCTGTACAAAATGGTCTTTTTAAGCTTTTTTGTAGGTGAAATTGCTCTCGTGCACCNAGAAAGGGAGGACCCATGTCCTGTACAAAATGGTCTTTTTAAGCTTTTTTGTAGGTGAAATTGCTCTCGTGCACCCAAGTTTGTAGTAAAAATACCCTGCGCATTTTGTAGGCTCGATGTCTGGCAATAGAGAAGGCATTTTGTAGGCTCCCAAAAAGGTCTGTCAAATTTTAGCATGACATGATAACATATTTAATTCAAAAAATACAAACTGCATTTTGTAGCGTTGCTTTGGGTGGCCATTTTTTAAGGTTTGACATGATGACACATAGACCCAAAACACTGCTCACTGCATTTTGTAGCGTTNATTTTGTAGCGTTGCTTCGGGTGGTGGGATGCCAGGAGGGGTTGTGGTGCGGACTTCTGCAATTGCATGTCCTTCGCGTGGCCCTTGGGGTTTGACCCGGGTGTCTCTTAGAGGCTGCAGGATGTTTGAGTCCTGTGCACGCGTCAAGGGATGAAGTTGTGGAACGATGCATCATGATTCTGAAGCGGCAGGGGAGGTGGTCTTGCTGGGGAGGTTCGTGTTCTGCTTTGTTCGCTGTATGTCTNAGTTGTGGAACGATGCATCATGATTCTGAAGCGGCAGGGGAGGTGGTCTTGCTGGGGAGGTTCGTGTTCTGCTTTGTTCGCTGTATGTCTTTGTTGGTTTCTATGTCGTGTTCGCCTTCAGGGCTTTGTCATCTTTTTGCGTTTGCTTGGTGCTATCAGCCCTCTGCTCTGCTCCTTGCGTCGTTTCTGGTAGCTCGTTTTTTTTGAGGTAGGTTCAGCTGCATTTTTATGACTTTTTTTCACTTGCACCCATCCATTTTGTAGGGTTTAGGTTAGACCCCGCATTTTGTAGGTACAAAACGCGGGGTCTAACCCCTTGGGGTGAATTTCAAGGGGGATTTTTGAGGTAGGCTGTTTTTTTTGATTTTCTTTTCACTTGCACCCATCCATTTTGTAGGGTTTTGGGTTAGACCCCGCATTTTGTATGTAGTTACAAAACGCGGGGTCTAAATTTCTGGGGTGAATTTCAAGGGGGATTTTTGAGGTAGATTGAGCTGCCTTTTTTGATTTTCTTTTCACTTGCACCCATCCATTTTGTAGGGTTTAGGTTAGACCCCGCATTTTGTAGTTGCAAAACGGGGAGTCTAACCTCTGGGGTGAATTTCAAGGGTGGTTTTTGAGGTAGGTTGAGCTGCCTTTCTGATTTTTTTCACTTGCACGCATCCATTTTGTAGGGTTTCGGTTAGACCCAGCATTTTTGTAGTTACAAAACGCAAGGTCTAATCCCTTGGGGTGAATTTCAAGGGGGATTTTTGAGGTAGGTTGAGCTGCCTTTTTGATTTTTTTCACTTGCACCCATCCATTTTGTAGGGTTTGGGTTAGACTCCGCATTTTGTAGTTACAAAACGCGGGGTCTAACCCTTTGGGGCGAATTTCAAGGGGGATTTTTGAGGTAGATTGAGCTGCCTTTTTTGATTTTCTTTTCACTTGCACCCATCCATTTTGTAGGGTTTGGGTTAGACCCCGCANCTGCCTTTTTTGATTTTCTTTTCACTTGCACCCATCCATTTTGTAGGGTTTGGGTTAGACCCCGCATTTTGTAGTTACAAAACGCGGGGTCTAACCCTTTGAGGCGAATTTCAAGGGGGATTTTTGAGGTAGATTGAGCTGCCTTTTTTGATTTTGTTTTCACTTGCACCCATCCATTTTGTAGGGTTTGGGTTAGACCCCGCATTTTGTAGTTGCAAAACGGGGAGTCTAACCTCTGGGGTGAATTTCAAGGGTGGTATTTGAGGTAGGTTGAGCTGCCTTTCTGATTTTTTTCACTTGCACGCATCCATTTTGTAGGGTTTCGGTTAGACCCAGCATTTTTGTAGTTACAAAACGCAAGGTCTAATCCCTTGGGGTGAATTTCAAGGGGGATTTTTGAGGTAGGCTGTTTTTTTTGATTTTCTTTTCACTTGCACCCATCCATTTTGTAGGGTTTGGGTTAGACCCCGCATTTTGTAGTTACAAAACGCGGGGTCTAACCCCTTGGGGNGGGTCTAACCCTTTGGGGTGAATTTCAAGGGGGATTTTTGAGGTAGATTGAGCTGCCTTTTTTGATTTTCTTTTCACTTGCACCCATCCATTTTGTAGGTTGTAGGGTTTGGGTTAGACCCCGCATTTTGTAGTTACAAAACGCGCGGTCTAACCTCTTGGGGTGAATTTCAAGGGTGATTTTTGAGGTAGGTAGAGCTTCCTTTTTTGATTTTCTTTTCACTTGCACCCATCCATTTTGTAGGGTTTGGGTTAGACCCCGCATTTTGTAGTTACAAAACGCGGGGTCTAACCCNTTCACTTGCACCCATCCATTTTGTAGGGTTTGGGTTAGACCCCGCATTTTGTAGTTACAAAACGCGGGGTCTAACCCCTTGGGGTGAATTTCAAGGGTGGTTTTTGAGGTAGGTTGAGCTGCCTTTTTTGATTTTCTTTTCACTTGCACCCACCAATTTTGTAGGGTTTTGGGTTAGACCCCGCATTTTGTAGTTGCAAAACGCGGGGTCTAAATTTCTGTGGTGAATTTCAAGGGGCATTTTTGAGGTAGATTGAGCTGCCTTTTTTGATTTTCTTTTCACTTGCGCCCATCCATTTTGTAGGGTTTGGGTTAGACCCCGCATTTTGTAGTTACAAAACGCGGGGTCTAACCCTTTGGGGTGAATTTCAAGGGGGATGATGTTTCTGGATATATTCTTATCCTCCTCTGCAGATGGGGGGAGGGGGCAGGGTGTTGATTTTTTGGCATGCCAAATGGCACGGATCTGCTTTCAAGCACGTAGATTACGATTTGGGCGTCCCTGAAGCGCACCCGACAGAGCCTACAAAAAGGCTCTTGGGGAAAAAAAGGCTTCAAACAAGTTGCTGATCAGAGATTATCAGAGATCCACATGAGGAGGCCTACAAAGAGGCATCGCTTTATTTTGACAATTTTTGTATGGATTTTTAATGAAAATGATAAAGCCAAGACCCTTTTTGTAGGCTCCAGTTGGGTATATGCGGGGTAANATTTTTGTATGGATTTTTAATGAAAATGATAAAGCCAAGACCCTTTTTGTAGGCTCCAGTTGGGTATATGCGGGGTAACAGCCATGGCATTTTGTAGTGGTGGTTTTTTGGCTGTCCCTGGCATTTTGTAAGGGGTACCTGGAGAGTCATTTTTTGTACGTATGTTTTCTGAACACAGCTGCTAACGGTGAACACCATCGAGGATGTTTTTCCACAAATGTGGAACTAGCGCCTGAAATCACATCATGGGTGGAAGGATGTTCTGCGCGAACAGAAGGACCAAAAGGGATGCCACTTTTGAACTTCATCATTTCATACCATGAAACTGGACTCGACAGGGCAGTTGCCCTTGGGCAGATGCATTTGTTGAACGTTCAGTTGGAGGGCAAATCAGCGAAGGTGAGCTACGTCCTACATGGGTTGAAAGCAGCTGACCGAGTCTCCAAAGACCATGTTTGAATGGTTGTGGCACCAGATCAAGGGCGTGCCAATCCTCCGAAGGCAAGGTCCGTCAGTCCGGCCAATCATCCATAAAGGGTCATTCGAATGGATTTGAACACAGATAGCGGAGGAGCTCAGGGAGCGCAGACACGACCAGAACTACGACAATGTGGTCAAGGGTTTGAAGGGTGCTCCTCCTCACCAACTGCTCTTCCTGCTACTGGCGGCGATTCAGCGTCGCAGCAATCAAAGCCTAAGGCAGCAACCGGTGGAAGCGCCTGCTGCTCAAGAGCGGTGGAAAGAGCGATGGCAAGGGTAAAGGCAAAAGCAAACATGACGGCAAAGGAAAGAATGAGGGTGACGGCAAGGCATCGAAGGGTGCTACTGCAACATCACCGCCAGCGGTTGCCGCTGCTGCATCGACGGTCACCATTACTGAGGTGCAGGGCAAGTGTGCTGACAGGAGGCCTGGAGATCTTTTTGTGCTTTTTGTGACAAGGCATTGCCATCCCTCAACATGTTCCTACAGCTGTCAGTGCCCATCCTCGCTACGCTCATATCCTCCACTTCGAATGTGGTCGACCAGATTGGTGAACCAGCAGCAGCATCTCTTGCGCCTCCGGCGGTCAGGACTTCAAGAAGTTCTCTCTTGAGTTTCTTGGAGACGCAGGAGCCGCACATGACATAGGCAGCCTTCGTGCCTTGGCAGACCAAGGCGTTGAAAGAGCAATTTTGTAACCATGGATTCGTGCTTTGGATGATCCAGTTCGTTTTGCAACTGGTGGTGGTCCACAAGTGTCGACAGAAGCCCTCAGACTGTATTCCAAGGAGCTAGGTGGGTTGGTTCAACATGCATTTTTTGTCGAACTGTCCCATGGCATTGTCGATTGGGAAACAGGTTGCCAAGGGAAGAACGTTCATTTGGGAACATGGGAAGAAGCCATACGTAGCCCTGGATCACAGAAGATGTAGGGTTTGGTGCCCAATTGACAACCGATACTATGCCCGCAGAGTTCAGAACAATGTCTCAATCTTTGCGGTTGAGGACACGAGACAACCGAAGCAGCTGATGTGCGCTAGCGATTATTCCAAGGATTTGTGCCAGCCTGCTTTGAGTGCCGCCGCAGAGGAACAGGCCTTTTTTTGCGGTTCACGCATGGAACGTGTTCATGCCTGCATTTGCTCTGTGAATGATGTGAACGAATCTTTTGACGTCACCAGAACCGCGCTTGCGCGCGTGTGTGACTCCAGTGCGCCTTCAGAACCTGAGCGCGAACATGCTTCAAGTTTACAGGGATGTCCTGGGAGCTTGGTTGACAAGGGGCATGTGAAGAGGAAACATCGTAAAGACAACAGACAACTGAGGTGGGAGAAGAAGAAATCCGCTGCTGATCTGTTTGATTCCTTGAAGGAACACGTCCACAAGAGCGTGCATGGTGTTGATGCGTAAATCATGTGTTGTGTTGGAGGACCTCATGGATTTCTACAACAGCCCGTGTCCCGACAAACCAGACAAGGACAAGAAGATCTTCAAGAAAATCGCTTCGCGAGTTCAAGGAGAACAACATGGGTTTCAGAACATGCTGGCAGAGGTTGCTATTCCTGAGCCTCACCATCAAGAACTTCCAGGTCATGGAATGCTCATTGAGTTCTGTACCAGCGACGACTCAACCATTGGGCAAGTTGCTGCTCAACATGGAGTACATGTCATCAGGTGCACGGAGAAGACTCTCAACTGCAATGACCCAAAGACTGAAAAGGCACTGCTTGGCATCATTGAGAGCAAGCCTGGTGTCGATTTGCTTGGAAGTCTGCCCTGCGGCCCTTGGACCCAATGGCAAAACATGAACATCTACAGGCACGGCCCGGCATTCAGAGACAGACTGGAGAGAGCCAGGAATGAGTCAAGAAAACTGTCGACAAGATTTGCAAGACTCGCGCGCGAAGTTGCACGCCGTGGCGGCCGTGTTTTGTTCGAGTGGCCAAGATACTGTTCGGGTTGGAGCCTAAAGGAACTGATGGCACTTGTGCGGGACCTAGACATGCAGATTGTCGATTTTGACGGCTGCCAAGTAGACCTTCATGATGAGCATGGACAACCATTCCTGAAGCGTCGGAGGTTAGCCACTACATGCTCAAGAACGTCAAGATTGTTTTCAGATCTCAAATGCAATCATCCCAAGGACTTCAAACATGCGACGTTGGAGGGACGTCATACCAAGGCATCGGGTTACTATACCATTTTGATGGCAGAGTATACTTCATCAATGCCCTTTACCCGGACTTAGTTGCAAACCACGTTCCTGCAATGCCTCTACAGGAGATTCAACGTGGACCTCAACATCACAGAGAGCATGAGCCTGTAGAGCAACCAGAGCCAGAGCCTATGATCATTGAGTCTTCAGACTCTATGGCATGCCCAGCTGATGAGGGCATTGACGAACCAGCAGGTGACGAGGCTGATGAAGTTTTTGAGTCTAGAGATGCAAGGCTCAAAAGGGGGGGCAATTTCTTTAGAACATCTTACACAGCACTCCAAAAAGAACCCGTTTTGTCCCCACTGCCAACGTGGGCGCATGATCAAAAGGTATGCTCATCGCCACAGACATGAGCCTGATGATGAAGACGTTGTGTAAAATGTTGCAAAGGAGTTTGGAAGAATCCTGGAGGCTGACCACATGTTCCCAGCTGTGGAGTCACGTGGACTTGGTAGGGAACAATCAGCTCTTTTGGTAAGGGACCGATACTCCGGCATGTGTTTGGCATATCCTCAAAGAACACCAGGTGAAGATGCCAACTATGAGTCGTGCACTTCGGTGGCAACAGGTTGAATGGGAACCCAGACGGTGTCTTCCACTCCGACACCGTCCAGGAGCTCACCAATGCGGCTTCGAGAATGGGTTGGGTGGCTGATCCATCAGCGGCCAACTATTGGCCGCACAACGCGTTTGCTGAAAGAGAGAGCAGATCCATCAAGGAAATGTGCAGGCCTTCTCATTTACAGGCCGGTTTTCAGAAGCCACGGCAAGATCCTTCTTCACCCCAGCTCCAAGTGCTGATGCTGAGAAGGGCACTGATGTGTAGAAGAGCAAGGGTGGCAGAACAAGGTGGGAGGTGGCCACAGGAAAACCTTTCGATGGAGTGTCGTACCCACTTGGTGCATTGGTGCTTTACCGCTCCAGAGGGGATGGCATGGCTGAGCCGCTGAGCCAACAACTCGTCCCGGACTTTTGGCAATGTGAAGATCTTAGACTACGAGGCTGTGAGAGAGAGAGCTCATTTGCACTGGCAACCACGTGTTCTACATGAGAAGGAGGCGTACTTTCCACCAACGGAGTTCATCGAGTGTCCTCTCGCGATGGCTGCTCACACAGCAATGTTGCAAATGACAGATGAGGAGAAGGAGGTCAAGAAGGCGATCTATGACAGATCCTTTGTCGGGGGAGTCCTGCCCTATGATATGTGCATTGATTCCTTTCCTGTTGACACACCTCCTCCTCCCCTTCGGCATGCCTACATAACTGGTCAAGGTCAATGAAACATGGCTTTACTAAGGGTTGTGCAGGATGTTCTATGGGACATAACCGCCACTCTCCAGAATGCAAGGCGAGGTTCGACGCGATTTTTTCCAGACGTGGTGAATCTGTTGGACCAACGCCAAAGCCAATTCATGATGGTGAAGAAACCGAATACGAACCATCTATTGCTCGAGACCAGTTTCCAGGCGATGATGTGCCAGAATGCCCACCAAGGTCAGATGGTGAAGATGAGCTGCAACCAACGGCAGTCACCAGACAGCTCCCTAGGTCTGAGGTTCTTTCGCGCGAAGACGCGATAGCTGCGATCAAGAAGGAGTTTGATGGGATAGGTGCCATGGGCACTTGGGACTTGGAGTCAGTGCAAGAAGAGGAGAGTGTGAAGAGAAGGGCCATCGAGAAGGGGCAGACCATCCATTTGGCAGACATTCTAGCGATATGCAGTGAAAGCATGTCGAACTAGAGCCGAAGTACAGAAGCCTGAAAGGGCGAGTTTGCTATCGTGGAGACCAGGCGCGTAACAAGAACGGCAATTTTGCGTTATACCAGACAATGGGTGCCTCACTAGCATCGATTGCGGCGGCCAACGCGCTCGGCTGATGCTGTAAAAGCCTACCTCCAAAGCCTTCTCAACTCTCTTGCAGAAACGTGGGTACGCCTTCCCAGAGATGTGGCCTGCGTCGTGGTTTGGTGAAGGTGGGCGACCGCTGTTCAAGCAACCGGTCATTAGGCTGCGTCGCAGTCTATACGGTCACCCAGAGGCTGGTCCTCACTGGGAGCGTAAGCTAGAGCAAGAACTATTGTCCATGGGTGCGACAAGGATCCCGGAGTTCCTCACCACATACTTCTTCCCCTCATGGTCATCTAGCACTAGTGGTGTATGTGGATGACTTCCTATTGGCGGGTGATAGTTCTTTCCATGAGGCTTTCTGGGCAGAGCTGTCAAAGAGGATCATGCTGGACGATGTCGGTGACATCGGTAGGTTCTTTTAGGTCGACACCACTCCACGATTCAACACAATCGTGAGACAAGGTTTGCTTTTGAAATGAGAGCATACGCCAAGGACATTGCGCAAGAGTATGCCACTTTGACCAACACCTCCGTCTTCCAAAAGGTTTCCACACCGTTCTTGATCAAGGTTGCTGAACGCCTAGATCAACAAGAAGACGCAGTAGGTGAGTTAGCATCCTAAGTGAGTTCCATTTTAATGAAACTGATGTGGATCTCGCGCCTAGCGCGACCAGACGTTCTTCGTGAAACTACATGGTTAGCTACGGAGGTACACCGTTGGAATGGGGCATGCGATGGTCACCTGCATAGAGTCATCATGTATACCATACTCAAGATGATTTTCTTTCTGGATGGATTAAGGACAAGCCCGAAGACCTCTATGTTGAGATGTTTGTAGATGCTGATTTTTGCGGTGATGAGGAAGACTGCTATTCTACCAGTGGCGGATGGATTCAATTGACTGGACCATCTTCTCAATTTCCTGTGGCGGGGATATCAAAGAAACAATCGACGGTGGCAAGATCCACAACAGAAGCAGAGGCAGTTGCCTTGAACTTTGTATTGCTCAAAGAAGGTGTACCTCTTTTAGAACTATTCAAAGTGTTGTTAGGCAAGGAAACCAAGCTAAAGGTAAGAGAAGACAACGAGGCCACTGCAAAGGTCGTAACTGCTGGATACTCAAAGAAGTTGCGGTACCTACACAGGACCCAGAGAATTAGCTTGGCATCGTCGTTGGCCGATGAGTTGAATAAACCAGGCTTAGAACTAGCTCTCGTGAGGATCACAGAACAGAAAGCTGATGTGTTCACGAAGGCCTTGTCAAGGGGGCTATGGCAGAATGCCATCCATGTGCTCGTACACCATCATCTCCTCTACTCAAACAGGATTGAAGGTGAAGGAGGGTTTGGACCTTAATGAGGCCCTTGGACAAACACCGCTCCCGCAAGCTAGTCGTGTAGGCGTCAAGAAGGCCAGGAAGAAGAAACCATTGCGGACTCCGCTCTACAGCAAGCCAGATTGACTTCCATTTCACATGCGTTGTCTTTGCCTGGTGTGGGATAGGAGCAAACTATGCGACCTTCTCCTGGATGGAACTACTCAATGCTTGGTGCTTCTACGCCCGTGGTGATACGCTACCTTGAGGGGCGAGAGATAAAATACACAGGTATCTCTTCACCTTTTGTTGCAAGTGTGTAAAGTATCACGTGTATTGGTGCATTTTTGGAATGTAAATGCCAAATACCATTTGGCTCAAGTATCTTGAGTCACACGCTGCGAAGAGTTGCATGCACTCGCTTTGCTTTCACTGGTGATTGTGTTGCTTACAGCTTGCGGTTGCAACCTTTGATTGGTATCATCTGGAGCTTTAGCTTAGACTATTCGCCTGGGTACCTGAGTTTTCACAATTTCTACTTCATCTTCTACTACATTGACCTGATACTTACATCTGATTAACTTGCTTCTCCTCGCTCTTGGGCCATCCGTCGTCTAGTTACTTTGTTGCTTGTTTTACTGTGCACTGTCTGCTCCTACTGCATGCCAGGGTTGGGTTTCTGCGCGCTGTCTCCCCTGTCCTCCCCAGCTTGTTGCGTGTTCCCTCTGCCTCTTGTCTGCTGCTTGTCGTTTTTTCTTTTGTACCCCGTTGTTTGTTGTGGCTGGCTCTCCTTGTTCCCTCCCACCTTTCCCCTCCCACCCTCTTATGTGTGTGTGTGTGCACAGGCACAACCCCAAGCACAATACCTCGATCAGCACAGCTCAGTACAGCTTGCCTTGATTGAATCCAAAATTCAATTCAATCTTCGGAATTCCTTTTCCTTGTGACGTTCGAGCAGAAGTGTGAACCATGTGCAAAATTTCATACCAGGAGTTGGAATGTTACACGACGTCATTCTTGAGCAAACTTGTGTCATCACACCTTTGGATTTCGTGGAGACATTGTTGTGCAATTTCATGCCTGTTCAAATATCTAGTGAGAGGTAGTCTAGGTAGTCATTTTCTTGCGAGTTGACACTGATGTCGTAAAATGCTGCCCTAATCATAGGGCTTGCGTGTGTAAACCACTAATTGTCATGCGGTTTAGAATTCGTTTAAGACCTTTTCAACCTTAATTTGACACAGGGGCACTGCCTGACTTGTAGCAGTGGCAGTCCAACCAAGAGGCGGTTACAAGTCACTGATATGGATTCTGGAGCCATTTCAGGACGCATTTCTCAGATAAGCAGCTTCAAGGCGTGTTCTTCCACAACCTCGATTAGAGCATTACTCTATATTATCTGTGTGTGTGATGAGTTTGCAAGTGTACGCGTGTGACTTAGCGGTTGATTGCGCTGGTTAGCAGTGTCATTCCAGTGTTGTATCAGCATTCCTGGGGTGCATGGTTACATGTTCATTTTCCGGGGATGTTTGGCCAGCTTGTGGACGCTGTCAGCTCTTCTTGTGTTTGATTGCAGGGTTATGTTTCCATTCTTTTGCAGTCTTGCCAAGGACAATGCGGATTTTGCAGATTTTGCGAGTGACTGTGTGAGCAGTGACCACGGCGGAGATTCTAACGCCGATACCACAACTCAGCCCCTTGGATAATGCTTGCAACACACACGGGCACTTGCCGACTTTCTGAAGTAGGCAGACTTGCAAGATCAAGATCCTTGTTGACGCGGATGGTTTGATTCAAATGGTGCCAAGCATCAGTAGCGCTGGCCCCCTGACAGGTCATTTTTCCTGGGTGACTTGTAAGCATGCCTACAAGACCTACAGAACAAGAAATGTTTGCATGGTGGCTGTTTAATGAATGAGAAGTAGCCTTCAAGAGTTGGTGTCCCAATCTGAGAAGCCCCGGAAAACAAATAGCTAGCGATGTGTTTGCTAGTTTGGCCGTTCTGATGTTGGAACTCCCAATTGCAGATTCACGACTTGATGGGCCGATAAAATGTCACAAAACCCGGTGTGAACAACCAAGAGCCTCAGTATCCTTGAGCACCCTATAGCAAATGGTTTGCAACACGCATGATAGCCATGCCTTTATTTAACTGCCTTCGGCGTGGTCCGCCGGCCACCATGGAACGAGCTATCATGCTATCCTGCAAGCCGCAAACAGCGCTTGCACAGGCCAAGGAAGAACATGGTGGTTTTTGCGTAAAATAGCGTCTTGTGACGAAGATGGTTTTTATGCAAAACAAGGTTTTTATGTAATATACGGTTTAAACTTAAAGTCTGAACCAAAGCCTGTGTGATCCTGTGTGTAAAACAGGTTTTTGGACAAGACCATATATAGAAAGGTTGCGCGTGTAAAAGGGGTTCTGCGCAAAGGCTAGTGGACGGACAAGCCGTCTCAAGTATTGTGATGAAGAACAATGGAGCAAACGGATGGAAAACACAGCAATAAGGGCGGAAAAAAAAGGAAATTACAGTAGATGCATTCAAAACCAAGATAAAAAGACAAAAGGCACGAAGAGGACGACGACGACAAAGACGAAGAAGAAGAGTTACGCCAGGGGGGTATGAGGGTAGACCGGGGCATATTTGACCGAGGAGCCTTTTAATACATAAAATGAATTCAAATTGCCGTTTTGGAGCTTCAACTTGATTTAACTTACTAACACTGTTGAAAAACACTTTGAAAAATTAGAATCAAGCCAAAGCTCCAGGACCAGAAGAGCTGAGAATTCAAATAATTTGGCTAATCTAAATAATAATCCAAAAAAACTAGACTTCTTGTAAAAGCGCAGAAGTTTTGAACAATACAAATGATTTATCACCAAAGGAAGTTTCGAAGTCTATATTTCCGTGTTACGAAAAGGGATCTGCAGAGCAAGAGATGCCACAAGGCAATGAATGCCACAAAGCATTGAATGCCACAAAGCAAGGGATGTCACAAAGCAAGGGATGTCACAAAGCAATGACTGTCACAAGCAATGGATGTCACAAGGCAAGGGATGTCACAAGCAAAGGGATGTCAAAAGCAAGGGGGTGTCAGAAGCCACGGATGTCAAAAGCAAAGGGATGTCAAAAGCAATGGGATGTCAAAAGCACTGGGATGCAAAAAGCAAGGGACGTCAAAAGCAATGGGATGTCAAAAGCAAAGGGATGTCACAAAGCAATGACTGCCACAAAGCAATGGATGTCAAAAGCAATGTGATGTCAAAAGCAAGGGGATGGCAAAAGCAAAGGGATGTCAAAAGCAAAGGGATGCCAAAAGCAAGGGATGTCAAAAGCAAGGGATGGCAAGAGCCAAGGGATGTCAAAAGCAAAGGGATGTCAAAAGCAAAGGGATGTCAAAAGCAAAGGGATGTCAAAAGCAATGGGGTGTGGAAAGCAAAGGGATGTCAAAAGCAAAGGGATGTCAAAAGCAAAGGGATGTCAAAAGCAAGGGACGTCAAAAGCAATGGGATGCCAAAAGCAAGGGACGTCAAAAGAAATGGGATGTCAAAAGCAAGGGGATGGCAAAAGCAATGGGGCGTGAAAAGCAAAGGGATGTCAAAAGCAAGGGATGTCAAAAGCCAGGGATGCCAAAAGCAAAGGGATGTCAAAAGCGATGGGATGTCAAAAGCAAGGGGTTGTCAAAAGTCAAGGGGTGTCAAAAGCAAAGGGATGTCACAAAGCAATGACTGCCACAAAGCAATGGATGTCAAAAGCAAAGGGATGTCAAAAGCAAGGGATGCCAAAAGCAAGGGGATGTCAGAAGCCACGGATGTCAAAAGCAAAGGGATGTCAAGAGCAATGGGATGTCAAAAGCACTGGGATGCAAAAAGCAAGGGACGTCAAAAGCAATGGGATGTCAAAAGCAAGGGGATGGCAAAAGCAAGGGATGTCAAAAGCAAAGGGATGTCAAAAGCAAGGGATTTTGTAGTGCCAGTTTTTTCGGGATTTTGTTTTTTTTTCGGATTTTTTTTGTTTTCCAGTCTGGCTTCTTGGCTTTTGTGGCTTTTGTGGCTTTTGCTTCTTCGCCTTTCGGGGTTGTTTTGGCTCGTTGCCTTTTGCGGCTTCTTGGCTTTTGTAGCTTTCCTTCTGAGTTTGTATGCTGTTCAGGTTGCTCTGAAAGTCCTACGGTGGGGCAGCCCAAAACTACCTCCGTGATAACGGAACAATAAGAGCACGAAGCTCCGCTACCACTTGGAGGTAGCGATCCCCCGTATTGAGGGACCCTGGAAAAGCCTACAACACCTGACAGCGGGAGTGCAGCTACGAGCTCTTTTTCTATTGCGCTTAGGCTAGTGCTACCAAGCCTTGAGCCACGGAGTGGAGCAGTGGTATGCATGAATTAGGTGACCCGCGGTATGTACAACATGTGTCCTACACACTGTATTGCGTAGCCATGCTAGGTCCTAGGTACAAAAAGGATCACAGGGGGCAGGTTGGGAAGGGGGGGCAGGGTTCAAGTTAGACGAGGTAAAAAATCCGCGCCAAGGGGAATTCTAGCCAAAGATAGAACAACACGAACAAGCAGGATTCGCAAGACACGCCGGCAGGCCAGCGGATTTTGATATGTCATTGTGTGGCCAATGCTGTATAATGCCGTAGCTTTCTGATGCTTTCTGCACATTGATTGTGATATGCAGCAACCCAGTTAAGAGCTCAGGTTCGTTGATTCTAGGCATCATTGTGCGTTTGACAAGCATTTCACGATGGTTTCCACGTCCATCTGTCCGAGGAAAGATTTGGTGGTCAAGCTGTTGAAGCAGCTGCACGATCAGAAAAAATCAATGCAAGACTTGAAAGCAGAGCATGCAGGCACTAACGCAGAGCAGTTTGAGCAGAGTCTCGTCAGTCCAATGGACCAACGGTTTGGGCAACCTTACAAGGTTCACCATTTGTTTGTTCATGCTGTCCTTTGGCAAGATCCAACAAGAATGTGTTCAGGTTTATCAATGGCCTATATATCATGCCCAAGTTGCGTCATGCATTCCAAGTACCTTTTGCAGCTTGTCTGATTGCTCACCAAGGATCGAGCAGCTTATGCTGCAGCTCAGTGAGAATAATCTTACGTCAGAAAAAATGGCTGCTGAGCATGAAATCCTCAAAAAGCCTTTTGGCTGCAGCATCAATATCGAGAAAGCTCCCAGCTGATCAAGTGATGCGTCCTTGGATGTGTCACGACATGTCACGACTCAAACTCTAAAGCGTTCTCTAGTTTGGAGATCATTTTTTTTTCCAGAAATCCAGTCATGCCACCGACAGTATCTCCACGTTTTGTGAGATTCAGGCCAGCGTCCCAAGAAAGCATGTTGTGCGAAGCACAATCTGAACTGTAAAAACGGGGATAAGTTACGATACTTAAACATGATCCCAAGAGTTTGGTCTTGCAACCTAGGCTTGAAAGGAGCAATCGACTTGACCACATCAAGAAGATGGATGCGCTCCAACGCATGATGAGTCCTTTGCTTACCACCTATGTAGACTGGTTGTTGCAAGCTCTGCCACACAATGTCGCAGAGCTAGAGAAATGGCCCGTGAATCATCATGTTTGTTGCAATACATTGCCTCATTTTTTTGCAATATGCTTGACATGTTTTTTTATACTTGAGGCCGTTTCGTTCCCACATCCCACTGAGATCGCTGAGGGACAATGCAGGGACAACTGGACGACCAGGACATTGTCATGAAGGAGAGAGCCCCACCGAGGTCGAGAAAGATGGTATTAGCTCGTTGCCCTCCAATAGACTAAGATGGTTTAGAAATCACATTGAAATAGATTTTCCACACCTAATTTTCTAATGACACATTATGTAGCGACTCAAAACAACCCATGTCCCATGTATAGAGATGTCACAAATGCGAGACAAAACCAAGACGGGACGCTTGAGAGGGGCTTGCTAGACTTAGAGACCGTATAGAGGGAAGTCTAGGTTGGGTGGATGTTGGAGGGGCGGGAGGCGCTTGGAGGCCAATCGCTCAAATGATTCGGCAGATTCCGAGCCTTTCTTAATAGTTTGTAGAGCAAGAAGTTGGCAGCGAGAAAGTGCAATGGGTTTCGCAGTCACCAAGATGGGCCAAAACATACCCAAACCAAATATTGTGACGGCAACTCACATGCACACATATATGCTTGAACTCCATGGCTGGAATCAAGAGGACCAATAGGTTTTGAGATTTCAAAAATGCATAAAAATGCGAGATCAAGCCATAGATGTCATACATACGATCATTTGGATTACCTTAGTTGAATTCTTTGCACCACACGTATGATTTGCGACAAGGTGAATTATCAGCACCATGTGGCACAAGTGACTCAGGGTCCTCCTTACTTGGGAGCCGGCCCAAAGATCCACATCATACGATTTAACGGGGCGGGGTTCTTAGTTCTTGTACCAGCTTTAGAAAACCTGCATTGCCCAAGTTTCGCGAACAGGTTGCCCAAGGTGGGCGCAAGGAAACCCATGTTGATTGTATCATTATATGATATCAGGTGTCATGATATTATATTAGTGGTGTCGGTCTACTTGATGGCAATGGGTCCTCCCAGAGTGTTGCTGCCATTCATGAATCTACCAGGCATACTTTGTCATGTTTGAAGCACATTGCTCCTTGATGCACACAGTCAATTTATCCATGCAATTCCATGCATGTTTGAGTGAAATATCTGTGCAAGTCTGGTGCAAGCTTCGTGAAAGATCTTTGCGTAGACCCAAGTAGCGTTGTTGGCCCCTAGCCTAGATTTGTTGACAGCCTAATGGCCCATCGACGGCATGGCACCGTTTTGGTACAGGTGGGATTTGGTAGGACGCGCCCGTGCACCAATTCGGTGCATATACATACCAAAACAAAGGACAAGTCAAGAGGCAAGAACAAGCCAGAACAGCGAAGCACTCTGTGTTGTGGTCATGCAAGTTGCGCGCAAGATTTGCGCAAGGGTTGTTCAAGGCCAGTTCTGAGGTGAGGTAAATAATTGAGAAAACCATGATCAATACCACTCGTGTATGTCAGGGCCAGTGCCTTCTAAGTTTCATCATTGTTGGGGTGCTGGAAAGATTCCATGCACAGAAAGTCCCAGCGATTACTAGACTGGCAGGAGCAAACCCGAACCGCTGAAGTAAGTGAGCAAAACCAGACGAACCTCGAAGAGCAGTTGCAGCTGCAAACCGAGGCATTGTTCTAGTTGCTGAGTGCTGAGCTGCTGGGCCCCTGAAATATGACAAACGCTAGGGCGCGCTATGGCACGTTCTTGGGTCAGGACATGGGCTTGACTACCTACATTGGAAGAGATCTGACGTTTTTCCGCTGGCTATCATATGATTGCACGCTTTGCATTTCAAGACCCATGGACTGGAGACATGCACGCAACCAGGCTCTTCGCATCACCAGCTTCTCAGCAGCATTCCATTGATGTTTTCACACCGTTGAGTGCTTTGCATAAGCTGAGGCTTGCGTTTGCAGGATGCACTCCAGCAGCACGAGAATGACTCTATCCGCTGCACACCTAGTTTGCTTCAAATTAAATTGCTTGGGTGATGAATGGCCAGATTGGGGCCAGTACGATGGCTTGACGATCTTGACGCTTCATGCCACTGTTTTCTTTGCTCCGGCCTTCTGTTGTGCTGATGCTTTTGGGGCTTTGTGCCCTTGCAAATGTTACTGTTGCTAGGTTACGATGTTGCTTGTGCCCGCGGAATCGTCTCGCTATTGCCCGCGGAATCCACCCAAGAGTAGACCCTAAATGGTCGAATCACGTTCTGTTGAATGTGTACATGGTGAAGTCTTGCATATGGACATCGACAGCTACATGTGTTACAACAACCACCCAACTTCCTCCAACTCTCCTGCAGCCCCCGGCCCAACTTCCCCCAAGCCCCCCCACAGTCCCCAAGTCCCTTCCAATTCCCTTAGATTAGACCCTAAATGGCTGAATCTGCACATGGTGACGTGTTGCATATGGCTATTCGACAGCTCCATGTGCACAACATCCACCCAACTTTGCCCTCCCTGTGATCCTTTTTATATCAAGTTCCATGTCTACGCAACGCAATGTATTTAGAAGTGTTCATGTATATATTGTTGCTCAATGTTGCTCACAAAATTCATTCAATGACCCCTGCGCCGCTCTGTGGCTCAAGAGTTGGTGGGATTTTCCAAGCAGAAAAGGCGCGCTAGTAATCCAGGGGATTGCGACCTCAAAGTGGTAGCGGAGCTTCGTGCTCTGTTTGTTCCGATCTTTCTGACAGTAGCTTCGGCGCCCGTTCCGACAAACGAGCTACCCTGTACAGTGTAGTCTTTATAGATAGTCGCCATGGTCTGATATATTCCATTCGATGGATTCAGACAATGAGGATCTGCAATTGCAGACCATAAAAGAAGAGGGCGCTTACGCCGCTAGGCTATACGCCGCTCAACCGGCCGATGCCAGAACAGGACTTCGCCAAAAAAATGGACGATTTGTTCGTTTTCAGAAAAAAGTGATCGTGTGGGTTCAGCCAGCCATGTGGGTGCAGTGGCGGTGAGGCCCACGATATGTCAGTCCATCTGGTTTTGTTTTTCCTCAGGGTTTGGAAACATGATAATGCGGCTAAATTTGTCCATATCTGCATAGCTATAGTTCAGCGTCTAAAGGCCGAATTCCAATTCAAGCGCTAGTCACTGGGCACGACCACGCAGGATCAGAAACAACCCACTTTTCCTGATTTGTAGCCGTCTGATGGTTTTTGCTAGTGCTTTGAAAGGTTTTGTATGCGTTTTGAATGCAAAATTAGTCGCGGGTGTTTGCATTCATTCATGATTTGCAGAACCTTTTCAGGTGTTTTCTGTCGTCACCTGCCTTGGAAACAAACTTGCGAAAACCAGGTCCAATGGAACGATGTACCGTAAAAGGGATTTATTGTTCAAACCAACACTGGGTTCCAGTGCAATTTTTGCTGGATCCAGGCATTCCGGCCACAAAGTCACAAAATCACCAAATTGATGCATGTTGATGCCAGGTTTGCGAAAAGCAAGGAAAAACAATCGTTTTGGGAAACTACTAGAACTACTACTTTTTGTGGTTGGCTCCGAACAAAAGCGTGCAACAACAGCAGCAACCAAAAAGAAATGGGCGTTTGAAGGTCCAGGTCCTCATGAATCGAATACGAAGATTTCATAGTAAACTGGCTTGGCATGATCACCTTGGATCCGGACAAGCATGGTCCTTCACTTTGAAAGAGGAGCCGCTTCATTCTACATTCTATCAATCACAATGCTCGACAACGCCCTGCTCCGAGATCCAGATCGCTGGCCCATTTCAAGGACGCATTGAGGGGAGTAGCCCATTATGTGTTTTTGGTGATCCTTGTAATTCTTTCGCGCTTGTAGAGGCCAGAATGACTTCGTGCACTGGATAGATCGCTTCGAGATTGCAGGCATCATGGGGTGATTTGCTGGGCCTGTCCGATCTACCGGAAGAAGGCATTCGTGGCAGCAAAAACAGCTGAGCGGCCGAGCAGGCCGAACAGCTTGCCAACATGAACAATCTCTTGGAAGGAGAACCTCGCAGAAACTATGTTCCTGCAGGCCTTCGTGAAGGAACAATCGTTGACAGACGCTGTCATCATCAAAATGCATTTCCACCTGGTGACGATTTGATGTCACCCATACTTCTAGCACAAGGCGATTTGAATGAACAACAATGGAGGCGAAGTTGGAGGAGGTCAAGAAGGAGAAGGCGACAGGGGCCGAGAACATCGGAGAACCAGAGCCTGAAGAACATCCAGGCGAACAAGGGCTGCAACGAGACTTCGAGAGCGAGCCCAGGAGAACCAGAGAGTTTATACTGTCCGTGGCCGCCCAAACAAGTCTTCAACGCCTGCGGCGCCAACTTCCCAAGGCGCGTGCCCAAGCAGATCCAGGAGGTAATCACCGGAGCAAGACTCCCGGCAGGAAGTCAGCACAACCAATGGGGCAACAAGGAGGACAAGGACTGGAGGTGGTGGCTGCTGCCGCCAGGCAGCATTGGTGGCAGCAGTTGAGCACGGTGGATGACGAGACCAAGCCTCAGCAGCTGAAAACAACAACATCCACCAGCGCGGAATTGGCCTATGAGGTCTACTACGAGTTCAGGGAGCTCTATGGCCATCGGGATGACACCCACTGCCTACAAACTTTATGAGCACGACGATGGAGAGACAGATTTTGCCTTCAGGGTTCACTTTTCGAAGGAAGAGGAAGCCCAGCAACAACCCTGAGGATGACGAGGTTGTGACCGACAAGCTCAAGCCTGAGGAGAATGCCTTTGTCGCTGAGGAGGTCACACATCCCAGTATAACCAGGACTTGGACGAGCTCTTTGTCTCATTGAATGCCATGTCCCCTGACTATAGGGTCCCAACAGTGTTGGAACTTTGTCGTGAGGAGAACATATGGAATTGCCAAGGCAGTTGAGGCCAGAGGAGGACGAGGCATCCGCTGTGGATTTTTCAATGGGCGTGTTTTTAACAAGAAGAGCGGTCGCCCAAGGTCTACAACTTCCTCATGGACGAGAGACCCAGTGCCGCGATACAAGAGAAACCCAAGGAGGAGAAGTGATATCAAGAGCGGCCGAGATTCAACAACGGATGGCGCTGCAGGAGGGTCACAAGCCTCTGGAACAAAACGGACTACCAGGAAGCCTACGCCTACGTCGATGGTTGCTCATGTGGACTTCTAGCACCATGCGGCGGACCCATCAAGAAGTCCTGGAAGTTGCGGGCTACAACAAAACGCGTTTGGAGGATGCAGAGTCTTCATCAATGCCAAGAACCTCAGGTTCCTCGCGAAGAAGGAGAACTCACGAGGATGTTTGAACCCCCGAAGGGATGCAAACCTTCTTTCCAATTCTTGAAAACTCTTGGACCGGTACAAACTTGTTTCGCTCTGTGTTTTTGTTTAACGAGAGACATCTTGGAAAAAACCGTGTCCAATGTTTTCCTCAACTGAAACCTCCAACCTTTAGAAGAGACTCAGTTGAATCTATAGTGTCCGTGACATTACGGCTTAAGGGTGTGCTGGGAGGGTCTTCCTCCTTGTCTTTGTTTGGAGTTGCAAAATGCAAGGGGGTAGTGATGGCTTCTGGAAACGAAGATGATGTTTCTCTTCCCCCTACAGAAAACTTCAATGGACTTTTTGGTGAGTCGCTTGTTCCTTCTCCTTTGCTGGGGCCAGCGAGGTGGGTGGAAGAGATCGCTTCGAGCCACAGAGCCATGTCAAGTTCAACCACGTGGTCGGCGCTGCATGGGATTCATTGACTCCAACATGTTGTTGAATCAATTTGGAACACTGGTTTTCGGATGTGCATTCTTGGCAATGAAACATTTGGACGACAATTGGAACAGTCTTTCAAACGTCCTATAATTTGCAGCTGGTGAGGAACAGAACGCGGACACAAACAAGAAACAGTGTTTACCCGATGCTTTTCCTTTGACCGGGCCGTTGTTCAAAACATGCGTCAAGTGCACTGATGGTATCACGTGGCAAGAGCAGCGTGAAGCGCACCTGCAGAGAGCGCTCAAACATTGGCTTGTTCTCATTTGTTCATGGTCGCAAACTGTGGAGTTTGTGCGGTGCGATTCAGGGTGCGATTCAGTCAAGTTGCAGTTGAACATGCTGTGTGATTTCTTCAGAGGTAAAGCTCCTAGCATTTTATCCAAACGTGCTAATTTTGTGCCAACATCTTGTGGGTATTGGCCTAACTTTTCCATGCCATGACCTGCATTGTACGGCATACTTTGTGAGCTTCGTCGTCAAGGAGCTCCTGCATCCAGGTCCAAGGGTATATTGGAGGCAATAGCATTTGTAAGATACACCATGGGCATGCTGGAGTGTGATGCGTTGTTGCGTGGCAAACGATGTTGGAGTGCAGCTACAAGTGATGTCCCTGTGCATAGAAATCAAGCTAGTCCATTGCAAGTATAGGAGCTGAAAAAATTGCATGACATCCTTGAACGCAGTCAAGATGTTTGGAATAGAATGTTTTGCGGTGCTGTTTTGTTCTTTTGTTCGTGGTTTATGCAAGGGCACGGTGGGGTGACGCTCAGCATGCTTCCAGTCTTGTTTTTGACATGGAAGAGGGCGCCATTCATTTTGTCGAGGCCATGACAGGTTTGCGCAAAACGATGAGAGCACTGCAACACAGACATCAGCTTTTGCCATTGGTATAGCTCCTGCAGTAGGCGTAACCTCTCAGAATTGGGTTGCATTCTGGGAACATGTTAGGACTGAGCTTTGCATTGATTTTGAAACCGGTCATGCATTGATGCCTGCTTCACTTGAAGATGGGAGTCCGGGAAAGAGGGCATTGGATTCGCAAGAAGCTGGCAGATGGCTCATATCTTTACTTGAACTTGATGAGAGCGCAGTGCAAAGCAGAAAGGTTTCAAGTCATTCTAAAAGGTGCACAATGCATTCATATCTTGCAAAAAGAGGCGTTGACATGCCAGACAGATTGCTGTTGGGATACCAAATTTCTCCATTCACGATGGGTTTGACCTTTAGTCGTGACGGCATGGCTAGACCACTGCAGATTTTGAATAGCATGCTGGAGGAAATCCGAAGAGGTGTCTATTTTCCTGCTTGTATTCGGAGTGGACGACTTGTCAAATGTGGATCAAGTTCTGTGAGGGCTGGTGAACTTGGCAAAATGGATTCAGCTTGCATCAAGATTGAGATCCGTGACTGTGAGGGAGAACCTAATGTGTGGGACGTAGTCGGACAGGTCGAATCTGATGTCAGGCTACCGGAAATAATTCCAGAGGCATGCGAAGATGAAATCAATGACGCTTGCACTGAAACATCTAGCAGTAAAATGTCAGCATCAGAGGATGGCAGGTCAGGGCTTGAGTCCAAGGGCAACCGAACTTTGATGCGCCCGTTGCTCCAGATCAGTTCACCAAATGACACCAAGTCTAAGATTTTTCATCTCAGTGACTTCAGGACGCCGAATGTGTTCGAGTGTGGCAGGAAGCCAGGAGCCTTCCATGTTTGTGAGGACATCCATCCAAGGTGGGACAATGGAATCTGTTGGAAGTGTTTCAAACATCGTTGGGCTGTCAGCCGTAGGGCGCTTGAAGTAGCCCAGCGCGTGTCACATGTCTCACTGCGCCATTTTGTGATTTGCACGAGTCGCGCAATTAGAAAATTGAACTGACCCCAATGTTAGGGCACGAAGTGGTCTCATTGTTTCAGTTTTGCATTTCAATTTCAATGAAGAGGAAATGCAGTTAAATCCCCCCGATTGTTTCTGTCATCAGACATTCTCTTTGCAACTTGGTCAGTGGAGCAATTGCGTGTCTCACCAGCCATCAAGTTGCCGCAAAACGCTAGAGCCTTAATCGGAGGCTGTGTGAAAACAAATTGCGCAGCTGAATCATCAGACTGCCAGATGTCAGTGAGAGTCATGCTGGTGAAATGCAATGCTGTCGCAACTTGACACGTGCCAATTTTCACTTGAAAACTTTCAAGTGTTGTCAGACGGGATGCGTGAGTGAAACGCGTCCGATTCGATTCCTGGACATGTGTTCACAAATCTTTGACAGTGGTCACGAGCATGAGAGGTCTCAGGAAACTTTTCTCACGTCAATTTTCAGAAGAACTCAGTCATGTCGCATATGAACATGTCAAAGTGATAGTTTTTGCGCTCACTCGGCATGGCTCTGGCCGATAGTGAAGCAGCTTTTGACCAAAGATTGAGATCATTCCGACGGTGGCTGCGCATTCAGGGAGGGATCAGAACACTCAGCACTCTGGCTTTTCAAGTGGCACACCCCAGAATCCCTCTAGTGATGATGCTTTTCGCACCTCTTCAGATACCGTTTTTACCTGCAGGGTACGACATGGCAACCTATAGCCTATAGTGCATAAGCGGCAATTTTGGTAGCGGCACAACTGAAGGCCAAGGTGACAGGAGATCCGGATGAGGGCAAACAAAAGCTGGCTGTGGTTGAGAAGCAGGCACGCCTCGCACGAAGACTGCTTGGGGTTGACATTGAAGGTACCATTTGGTAGATGCTGTGAATAACATGCATGATTGAGACAAACAGCATGCAGTGGATTGCCCCTAGCAAAGCGACGTCTAGGGACCAAGAGATTCAGCATGGTGCCAAGAACTTACCTTCAGCTGTACAACTTGAGCAGCATACCCTCAAACTGTGCTGCAATGGCATTTCCAAGCTTGGCGATTGGGTCCTCAAGGGATCAAGTCAAGAAGTCTTCCAAGCATAAAGTCGAAGGTGAGGAGCCTTGCGACCAGGGGCCAGGGAAGCACCACGGTGAGGAGCCCGTGGGAGCCGCTTAAGTGTGGCAGCATCTGGCAGCAAGTTCCAAAGGCTGAAGCTTAGCGACATTTACGTGCCGCAGTTGTTTGCTGGAACTGCTCATTTGACCCGTTGCCTTGGACGGAAAAGTTTCAAAGCTATGGCATTTGACAAAACCTGCAAGAGGTCTGAAGGTCAAAACGTTTTGGAATATGACTTGACTTATCCGACAAGGATGAAGTCGACTCCTTACTTAGTTTCCTTGGCGAGAATGTTCAACGTATAGCTCTCATTCACATGGCACCTCCGTGCGGAACTGCAAGCAGGGCTAGGGAAAAGAGATTGCGTTTTTTGAAAGCTTTCAACATCAAAGAACCAAGGCCGTTGAGAGATGACAATGTTCCTGATGGCTTTCATTGGTTGCTTGTATGAACATGCTGCCCTTATTGCTCGAAATGCGACGGATTTGTCCATCGCAATTGCCTCTGAAAATCCGGGCAAAAGTTTGATGTGGAAAGCTACACCGTTTGTTTCGTTGTTTGCCAGCTTTTCCCATTTCAAATTTGTCACGTTTCACAATTGTGCTCATGGTGGGTGGGGTTCCTGACAAGTTGGCTTCTTTTGCAACCAATGTGTCATGGTTTGATTCTTTAGAACTCAGGTGCGACAGACAACATACTCACGCCCCATGGACTCCAACTGTCGTTGACGGCAAAGTTAATTACCCTACACATTCTGAAGCTGCATATCCACAAGTTTTGTGTGAGCGCATCGCCTCCATTGTTTTGGTGATAGTTTTCAAACCAGGTGCAGTTCCCACTGGCACATTAGAGCAACATGTCAGAGCTCAAGGGAAGAGTTTGAATAGAGTGGTCATGGGGGCACTACCACGAGGCCGACATGTCGAGCCTCTTGTTTCTGAGCTTGGTGCATACTTAAATGTTATCATATTACCTCCGCAATCGGATGAGGATTTTTGACAGTTGCTGGGCCTTTTGCCCAAAGGTGCGGCTGTGCAATCGCGTCTTCTTACTACATGGGGAGCTGTGCGGGACGCCTTGGAGAAGCAGGTCAAAAAACGTGAGCTGGCTGAGAAACTGGGTCAACTCAAATCACAATGCGGACAACAAACATACAATGCAGGGGGGTTGGAACATGCTGAGTATTTGACTTTGATCAGAAAATTGAGAAAGAGCTGACGGAAGACTGGATGGAAATTGACTGCGATGGTGGTGGAGAGGCGGCTTGGGCCCTGAGATTTGGCGTATACAACAGAAGGACAAGGTCCGAGTCATAGATGACTTCTTGATAGCTGGTGTCAATCAGACAGCTGGAGTACATGAGCGCTTCAAAGTTTTTGGCATTGATGATATAGCAGCTCTTCTGGCATATTTTCTTGACTCCAATGGAGCGCAGCCTCATCCTCAACTTCTTGGGAAAACCAGGGATTTGAAAAGCGCCTACAGTCAGTTTGGTATTTGCAGTGCAGACAGGACATGGATACGGGTGGCAACAGCCAAACCGTCGACTTCAGAGATCATACTGCTGCTGGTAAATGCGCTGCCTCTTGGCAGTACAGGAAGCGTTGCGGCATTCCTAACAATCTCGATGTTTTTATGGTTTGTCGGAGTGGTTGGTTTGCAACTGGCGTGGGCTTGCTTCTATGATGATAATACGCTGGTGAGCCGTGTGGATTGTGCCAGCAATGCAGCTTGGGGAGCCGAGTGCTTATTTGACCTTTTGGATGTGCTGTTTGCCAAGGAGGGGCGCAAGGCAACACCTTTTGACAAAACCTTGAATTCTTGACCTGGAAAACATTTGCAATAAAGTTGTGACGATTGGTTACACAGAGCCAAGGAGACCCGAGTTGAGCAAAACTTTGAAGCTCATGTTGAGTGAAAATTGTTTTTCTCCAAAGATGATTGAACGCTTGAGAGGGCGGCTCTTCTGGTTTGAGAACTTTGTGTGCGGCCGACAGGCCAACTTTCTTGTTGCAAAGCTTGGAAAACACATGTCAGGTCACAAGTCCACCAAACCAATGAATCAGGAGTTGAAAGATATCCTGGCCAGGCTCTTGAACAGGGTTGAGACGTGCGGGCCTGTTGAAGTTTCGACGCGTATTTTTTCGACATGGATTTGCTTTACGGATGGTGCTTGCGAAGACGTTTGCTCAGTAGGGGGGGTCCTGATTGATCCTTTGGGCAAAGCTGCCTTCACCTTTGGGGATGTGGTTCCAAGTGACTTGGCGCAGATTTTTACTTACCAAGCTTCCAGCCACCCCATTTATGAGATTGAACTTTTGCCACTGTTGATTTCCCTAGTTCTGTGGCAACGCATAACGCATGATGGATAAGTGTCAAGCTGTCTTTTTCCTCAACAATGAGGCAGCCGAGTCAGGACTCATAAAGAGTTCAAGGGGCGACTGAGATGGCAAACCCCATAATAGAGTGCGTCTGTGAACGTGAGCCGGTGATGCAACTGAAATCGTGGTGTACTAGAGTGCCTTCCCACAGCATCTTGGGCGATGGGCCAAGCAGACTTGACTTTTGCCTCACTGAAACCTTGGGTTGCACCAGGGTAAGCATACCATGGCAGTTGATCATGTCAGTGGTGGTGCCACGCCTGAAGTGACTTGGGGCATTGGCGTGGATGGATCCTCCCCGTTGCTGTGTGAAAAAGAAAGGCGCTTGTGAGTTCACCACGTTTTTTGCATGCACGGTTTTTCGAGGGGTTTCTGAAAAGTTTTGAAACCGTTTGTTTTTTGCGACGCAGGTTTCTTCCGACCGAGCGTTCTGGTTTCTACACGGTGTTTGTGCAGCGGTTCAATTTTAATTTTTGGAAATAAGTTTGAACTCCCGAAGGGATGCAAACTTTTTTCCAAGTTTTGAAAACTTTTCTTTTGTAAAAAACAAATAAAAACAAGAGTTAGATGAAACACACCGGTAAATAACTTGTTTCGCTCTGTGTTCTTGCTTAACAGTTTAACAAGAAACATCTTAGAAAAACCCGTGTCCAATGTTTTCCTCAACTGAAACCTCCAACCTTTAGACACCTTGAGAAGAGAGTCGGTTGAATCTATAATGTCCGTGACAATACGGCTTAAGGGTGTGGTGGGAGGGTTTTCCTCCTTGTTTTTGTTGGGAGCTGCAAAATCCCAACCCGTTCTCTTTCCCACCCTTTTGCTTTTTCTTTCAACCGTATTTAAATGAGGGCCACCCCCCAAGCCCTATTGACGAGGCATGGATGGATCGTCCCCGTTGCTGTGTCTGCTGTGTGAAAAAGAAAACCACGTTTTTTGCACGCACGGTTTTTTGAAGGGTCTTTGAGAAGTTTTAAAGCCGTTTGTTTTTTGCGACGCGGGTTTTTTCCGAGCGAGCGTTCTGGTCTGTACACGGTGTTTGTAAAGCGGCTCAATCTTTGGAAATAAGTCAGCTCTCTACCTCGCGAAAATGTGCACGCAGGTGGCTATAAGATGGTGGAGGAGATCCAAAATGATCGAGTTGCGCAGGCTTATGCAGCTGAAGGGATGCCTGCGACCGAGATGTGCTGAAGCAGTTCATGGACCAGGAAGTCCAGAATATTGCCTCTGAGGTTCTCAAGCTGCACGAGAAGCTCCGACATCCACCCGACAAGCCTTTCTGAGCCAAAGTTCAAGGACAGAGGAGCCACCTTGTTGATTAGAACTTTTGCATGAATCAATTCTCCATTGCCAAGACTGCTAAGAAGCTGCAATCCCACCATCAAGGAGAGCGGTGATGCTAGGCCACTGATCTCTGGGAAGTGATCCAACTGGACAACATGGAGGTTACTGTGGGCGACGAGAGGCACGACTTCCAGATTGTGGTCGAAGCGGGATACGGGGCAGCAACTGTTCACAGTGCTGCTCCCGGGTGACGCCGCAATGCCACGACCATGGAATCCATCGAGGCATTGTACAAAGGTTGGATTCAGTACTTCGGCTACCCCTTGCAAGATGCTCAAGCTGGACAAGGAAGGAGCACACCGAGGCCGACAACTTAAGCGGTGGGCAGAGAGCCTTGGCTTAGAGGTGAAGGCCATTCCTGCTGAGTGCCATGGCCAACGCATCTGAGATCTTCTGATGCTTCCGGTGATGGTGGGATAACACCATGGCAAATGTCGCCGGATACATCCCAGCTCAATGGGTCTTCGGGAGGAATCTTGCAGGTGCTGAGCATCTGCATGGTGGGCCGGACTTGCCCTGTTGGACTGGAATGCCCAGCTCTTCCAGAATGCAGCGCAACCTCCACTGCAACTTTGAGGCAGAGAAAGGTCACAGAATCATCACCTTGCAACAGAAGGTGAATATGGCAGCAAACACAAAACTGCCAAGTCCAGCTCGCTATGAGCCAAGCACATTGCTGTTTTACAAAAGATATCAGCCGCCTTCAGTCAAGGCCGAACGTTCACACCAACGACTGGGCATCCCAAGGAGAAGGGTGGCCAGATGGTATGGCCCGGCCAGGATCTTGGCCAAGTGATCTGTGATGGCCACGTCAGACGGCCATCATCCAATGCCTGCCTGGGTTATATCCAGTGGTTGGCTCAAGAAGGTTTCCGCCACGCAGTTGAGATATGCCAGCAGGCGAGAAAGAGTGGTGGCAGAAGGAACCAGCCAGCTGACTTTGCCTTGGGCTTTTCAGGACCTGTCCCACCTGATCAACAAGGGCGAGTATGACGATGAGGTCATGACAGATGGAACTCCAAGCTGATGCTCAGCGAGTTCGAGCTAAAGGGCGGAGGATCAGAGGACAGAGAGGTCAAGCGTCAAGTGACAGCTGCAACCCCCATGGACTTACGGGGCAAGCAGTTCCATCTCAAGATCCTTCGACACCAAGGATTGCTTCACCCACCTCCGGAGAGGACATTGAGGCCATTGATGGCGAGGACACAGCGATTGAGGACGCAAGTGAGGAGGAGGATCCACGCCATGGAGTACCAGCCCAGCGGGATGCCGATAGGTCATCAATGGAAGAGACCCGTTTTCAATGGAAGCCAATGAATGAGAATGGCCCTCTCTTCAGGCATTCACAGCTTCTTCAAACTCGACGACGACATGAGGTGGACAAGCCACCGGGGTGTTCAACGTCGTGACTTTTCTGAAGGACCTTACTATATATGGAGAAGATTTTGAGGAGCATGAGGAGACGAGCTACTTCCTGGACTCCATCCTTGATGAGTATATGTATATGCATTTGCGGTCAGACTTCCAACTCCAAGCACTGAGGCTGAGTGGAGATCCATTGCCAAGGATTCATGAAGTTTGCGGCAAAGAATGTTGCCAAAGGAGTAGGTCTCTTGGCAGAAGGTTTTGCAAGATCAGAGGCGTGCCATGGGTGAAGCCAAACAGATCGAGATCACCGGCCGCCCCGTCTCCGAGAAGGGTGAGAGATGTAACCACCCTAGTCCGGATAGAGGCGGGAGAAAAGGAAGCACATGCAAGCGCAGTGAAACCTGAGAGAGACCAGAGCAAGGGAAGTGGAAGCTGGGCAAAACGTCTGGTTTCTTTGCCCTGGGAGCCTGGTCAGCGAGGATGGAGATAGCAGAGATGCTGGAGTCAGGAATCCCAGTATCTCACCTGCTAGCTGAAATAAAAAGTGGACGTGATGGAGAGACACCACTCACTGCCACCTCAGGCCCTTCAGGCCCTCCAGCCCCACCAGAAGGGGAGCTGCGCCCATCCTCTCAAGGGAGCAAGCCCTCGGGTGGGAGTAAGAAACCGAGCTCAGAAAGAGAAGGGTCGGATAAGCCCAGGTCCTTCAAGCGGGCCGCTTCGTCCTCGCATCTCTCAATCGGTCAGGTTAAGGAAGCTCCAGCTTGGGCAAAAAGCTCAACGGTTCCTTCCTTGACCTTTGCGAGAAAGCCAGCCCATCGCCTGATGAAGATGCGATGGGTTTTGGTCTTTGAGGCCACACATGAATGTGGCCAAGTCAAGGCCAAAGGGGATCTAGGATTCACCGATCCTGACTTAGGTCGTTCAGGCAGATGTGAGGAGTCTGACGTTGACTCGTCGGGCCAGGCACCTTTCCAGCTTGCAAGCCATCGTGCATGGGAATCCTTGACAGCATGCAAAAGCCACGTTCTTGCAGAGGCGCACCGAACAAAAGAGGCAAATATTTGGGATGCCAGTGATGAGATCATCCAGGTCCACCGACTTTCCCAGCTGAAAATTGACCCCGGCATCTGGATTTTGAAGATGCTGGATGAGCAGGGAAGATAGTTCACGGGGCTTCTCCTCATTGGAAGTGAGCGTGATCCCGTCTAGCAAAACATTCTCCAGAAGTTCTCCGAGAGTCTGCGGTGGTCTGTGAACCACTGTGGTGTTCGTCTTGAACAAAACTCACAGAGACATTGGCTTTTGAGGCAAAAGGAGTTTCTGCAGATGGAAAAGGAAAAGACCTGATGCAGAATGAGCTGCACCAATGTCGACCAGTACTCGGCGCAGCGCGGTGGAGGTGTTCCCAGACCGCGCCTCGAGAGGAGACAGGAACACCCTGAAAGACATGAACAAGTCCATCAAGGAGATTTACAACCAGGCGGACTCTGCGTACAACTTGCACGCTAACGCCGATGACGAGATTATCTTCGCTGGATGGTCGGACGCGGCGCTGGCGAACCGCGTGGATCTATCTTCAACTGCTGGCTATGTCATTGGATTTGCCAACAGGAAGATGCTGGACAAGGGCGAAGCTGGTCCTGTGGCCTGGTGAGTTGGAGCAGTAACAAGCTGAAGAGAGTCCGCTGCTCCAGTTTGGCGGCAGGGGCACAAGCACTTGCAGAATGCAAGGCGGAGATGTTCCTCATCAGAGTCCTTTGGCACAGCTGCTTGGCAAGGAGGTAACCTTGCTACACCATGGGTGACGTCGAAAATGGCAGATTGATGCCAAAGCCTCTTTATGACTTGACATCCCGCATCTGAGTGCCCGAGACAAGCACACAGCTCTGGAAGCGCTTGGACTTTCGCAGCACATTTCAGAGCAGGACACGATGGTTTGATGCAATTCGGACCTGCAGCCGAGTGACGAAGACCAGCGCTCTGCAGGACAAGATTGCGAAGTTCATCCAGCAGAATCAGCGCTGGAATCTGGTCTGTGACGAGACCTTCGCCTCTGCCAAGCGTGTGAGAGCAGCCAACAAGGCTGATGGTGGCTTTTCTTTGTGCAGTGATAGGCATAGGTACCAAGTCCAGTCAGCCACAGCATGTCCTTTTGGCCAATAGCGGCGCTTGACTCTTTGCAGAAGTGTAGCCCAATTTCAAGTGCCAGCGCCAAGGGCTACCTCACAAGACTCCCTCGGCTCGATGACCTGATCGCATGGGCGAGGGCAGGTGATAAAGTTGGAAACACAGTCCTCGCTTATTCTCTCAGAAAAGGAGTTTCCAACTACAGTATGGCCTCTGTTTTCTTCTACATTCCGGAAAATGGCACAAAGGCGCCGACATTCAAATTACTGCGGCAATCAAGATCCTAACTCCCCAGTGCCGATCTGGCCGCTGGAGATGATGATCAACGCAATTGACGTCAAACTCAATGATTCCGATCACGTCCGATCACCACCACCATTCCACCACCACCACCACCGCCACCACCACCACCACCACTACAGTGCAATCATTTCCTGCAAGTAATTATTGTGTTTGCATGTGCGGTTTAGTTTGCACACATTTCCTGCGTGCCGCATGCAAACAAAATTTGTGCATCTTTCTGCGGTGGTATACTCAACGTTCCGCAAAGACGGTTGAACAAGGATAAGTTGGTTCAGATGCGGCGCGCCAAAAATCAAGAATCCTCAGTTCTTCTGATTACAACTGCAGGCAAGTCAACACATGCAACGCGCAAGTGCACAAGTGCACGACGTGCGCAAGAAAAAAAGAGGCACAACTTCAAAGGTAGCAGATGGTCAGAAGAGAACATGTTTGTTTATGTTTGTTTGCATCCAGGCACTTCCATATTGAACGGCATTTCTGGATTGCAAAATCTGCATCGAGGTCACCAGCAAGAACAGAGTTCATTGAAGCTACAGCTGGCCGTGGAGAGAAAGAAGACTGGGACATATGCTCACGAGGCGGGCAAGACACAGACTGATACAGCGCATATACTTGTTTTATTTTTTGTGTCTAATTGTACGATAGTCATTAAGGGTTTTTACAAAGGTCTGTATAATATTTAGAATTTGTAGAGTTGCGCATATACCGTTTATCCATGCCTGGTTTATCTCCAGAGTGTTTGCATCGCTCTGGATTGTGTGGGTACAAAACAAAAGCATTGTCATCAGCGTGCTCTTTCCATCATTAAAAAGATTTTTGGCAGAACCTGGCGTTTGTAGAGCGCAGCGTTTGCAGCCAGCCATGCCCACCTGTGATTCAGCCTCCTGGCTACCGAAACCAAAAGATTATCCCGGCAAGAGACCCCAAACAGTGTGGGGGGTGTGAGGATAATGTATGATAATGTATGAGAATGCATGACAATGTATGATAATGTTGAGGAGGAGGAGGATGATGATGATGATGATGAGGAGGGGGAGGAGGATGACCTTGATGATGATGATGATGATGATGATGATGATGATGATGAAGATGATACTGTTGAGGACGACAATGTTGAGGATGATGAGGTGCAGGAGGACTATGTTGTGGATAATGAGGTGGAAGCTGATGATGTTGAGGATGATGATGTTGAGGAGGATGAGGCTGAGGATGATACTGCGGAAGATGAGGTTGAGGATGATGATGATGGTGTCCTAGCAAAATTTCTGTACAAGGTGTCTTTTAGGGGTCTTTTGGCAAGATCTCTTTTTGAGATCTCTATAGAACCTTTCTAAACAGCTCTCTTGGAAAGATCTATGCAAGAGACCTCTTGGCGAGATCTCTGCAAGAGAGATCTATGCAATGCCCCAGTACAAGATCTCCAAAAGAGGTGTCTTGCCAAGAGCTCTGTATAGGATCTCTATAGGAGGTCTCTTGACACGATCTCTTTATGAGATCTCTGTAGCAGCTCTCTTTGGCAGCTCTCTATAGCAGCTCTCTTGGCAAGATCTATGCAATGGACTTTTCGGCAAGATCCCTGTAGAAGATCTCTAGAAGAGGTCTCTTGGCAAGATGTCTGTACAAGCTCTCTACAAGAGGTCTCTTGGCAAGATCTCTGTACAAGCTCTCTACAAGAGCTTTGTTGGCAAGATCTCTGTAAGAGACCTCTTGGCAAGATGTCTGCAACAGATCNAGCTCTCTACAAGAGCTTTGTTGGCAAGATCTCTGTAAGAGACCTCTTGGCAAGATGTCTGCAACAGATCTCTATGCAAAGTCTCTGTACAAGATCTCTACAACATGTGGTGTCCTGGCAAGATCTGTGTACAAGGTGTCTTTTAGAGGTCTTGTGGCAAGATCTCTTTGTGAAATCTCTGCCTCTTGGGAAGATCTATGTAAGACCTCTTGGCAAGTTTTACAGAGATCTCTATGCAAAGTCTCTGTGCAAGATCTCCAACAGAGGTGTCCTGGCAAGACCGGAAAGGTTATAACGTCGTTCGTGTGGCAGGCGCGGGACTTCGTGACATTCCAGCATGTTCCGTGGTGTGTCAAAAATCGTTTTGCGCGGCAGGCGCAATACTTTTGCGTCGTTTTTCGTGCCAGGCGCAGCACTTTGGAGACCTCCATCGTCATTTTTCGTGGCAGGCGCAGTACTTGAGACGTGTCGTGTTGCGTGTTTTTTGCAAATCGCATTAAATGCCAGGGGCGCGTCAAGTGGTGAGAACGTTCAAATCGTGTGGCAGGTGTGGGACATTCTGACAGCCTCATTTGCATGGCAGGCGTAACATTTGGTCCAGATCCATCGTGTGTGGCTTGTTATTTCGCGTGGCAAGCGCTGTATTTGGTGCAGCTGTAACTAACCAATGTAAACTTGGCCCTCTCCCCTCCTTAGTCCACACTTTCCACACATTCCACATTTTCCACGCTTTACACTCCACACTCTGCGCTTTACACTTTCTACTCCGCACTCTACACTTTACACTCCACACTCTACACTCCATGCTCCACACTCTGCACTCCATGCTCCACACACTACACTCCACCCTCCACACTCCACACTTTACATTCCACAGCCCACGAACTTTGCACTCCACACTCTGCACTGTACACTCCACACTCCACACTCTACACTCCACACTCTACACTCCACTCTTTACACTCCACACTCCACACTGCGTGCTCCACTCCACCCTCCACACTCTAATTTTTACACACCACACTCTACACTTCACACTCGACACTTGACACTCCAGACTCTACACTCTACAATCACTTTACTCTCCGCACTCTACACTCCACCCTCCACACTCCACACTTTAGACTCCACACTCCTTACTTCACCCTCTACACTCCACAGTTTAGACTCCACACTCCACACTTCACACTCCACACTCAACACTTTACACTCCACACTCCACACTTTACACTCCACACTCTACACTCCGCACTCTACACTCCACCCTCTACACTCCACACTTTACACTCCACAGTTCACACTCCACACTCCACAGTCTACACTTTACACTCCACACTCTACTTTCCGCCCTCCAGACCTCACATTCTACACTCTACACTATAAACTCCATGCTCCACACTTTACACTCCACACTTTACACTCTATGCTTCATGCTCGACACTCTGCACTCCACACTTTACACTCCACACTTTACAGTCCACACTTTACGCTCCACTCTCCACACTCCACCCTCCACACCTACACTCCACACTTTACACTCCATTCTCCACTCTCCACACTTCACACTTGACACTTCACAACCCCCCCCCAGTCCACACTCTACAATCTACGATGGTAGGGACACAGGGGACAAATATACCAGACTGTGGCAACAATTTGTTTTGCGCAAGTGTCTAACGTGACTGCATTCGGGTTCGTGGGCTGCATCTTGTTTTCACATCAATTTTCTTCCAAAGGTTGACCAAAACACGTTTCACTGTTTTTTTCAGCTGTTTTTCACCTATTTTTCATTGATCTTAATGTTCCACCAATTTGTTTTCAAAGATTGACCAAAACACGGTTCACCTATTTCTAACCTATTTTTCGCCTTTGTTCACTTATTTGTTCACCCATTTTTGCTTTCCCGCTCATGTTTTTTCAAAGATTGGCCAAAGCCCGTTTCACCTATTTTTCACCTGTTTTTGTTTCTTCCACCCATTTTGTTGCAAAGATTAACCTAAACACGTTTCACCTTTTTTCCACATGTTGTTCACCTATTTGTGTTTTCCACCATTTTTTCAAAAGGTTGACTAACTAAAACATTTTTCACTTATTGTTCATCTATTTTTTACCGATGTTTCACTTATTTTTGTTGTTCCACCTATTTTTTCTCAAAAATTGGCCAAAACACGTTTCACTTATTTTTCACATGTTTTTCCATCCATGTATTCACGCAGATTGACCAACAAAAATTGTCACCTAGTTTTCACCTACTGTTTGACCAATTGTTCACCTATTTTCATTTTTTTTGCATTGTTTTGCATCCCTTTTGTTTTTCCACCGTTTTTTCACAAAGATTGGCCGAAACACTATTCAGCTATTGGTCAGGGCGGTGGAGAGACAGAGAGAGGGAGAGAGAGAGACTATGTACCAGTTTTGCATTTCAGAAAATATTTATATATATATATATATATCTACCTATCTATCTATCTATCTATCTATTTTGCACCTAGTTTTCACCTATGATTCATCTGTGCTTTGTCTTACCACCAGTTTTCCCCAGAGATTGGCCAAACCATTTTTCATCTATCTGGCGTATTCTGAATCTATGGTTCATAATTTTTTCCACCAATGTTTTCGCCAAAAACTGCCCAAAATGTTTTTCACATTTTTTCACGCTATGGTTCACATGTTTTCGTTTTTCAACCTTTTTTTGCCCAACGATTGATCAAAACACGCTTCACCTTTTTTTCACGAATGTGTGCCTTTTTATTTTTCATATATGTTTTCACCAATTTGTGTTTTTCAACAAGATTGACCAAAATACTGTTCACATGATTTTCACTTAGTTTTTTTAACTTATGTTTCATATATTGCTGCGTCTTGACACCATTTTTTCCCAAAGATCGGCCAAAACACTTCACACCTTTTTTTTCACCTATGTTTCATCTATTTCATTGAAACCGCAGCTGTCACCAGAACCTAAAAGGTTTATTTTTTTCTCACCTATTTTAAGCCACAGTTTCCTTGACATTTGTTGTTCAATCAATTTTATTGAAACCGCAGCCCTGGAGAAATTGAAATCCATGAGTTGGCCAGGATTGTCCAGCTATTCTTGACTTATTTTCATCTAATCTATTGCATTGACGCCGCAACCCTTTCTTGAAATGGAAATCCTTGATAGATTTCACTTATTCTTCAATATGATCCACTTATTTTTCATTATTTTTTATTGATGTTCAGCTACAGTATCTCGTTGAAGCCGCAACCCTTTCCAAAGACGGGAATCCCACAAAGATTTCACATATTCACGCCTTTTTTTTGTATTAAATCCGCGGCTTCCTCGAGAAAAGACACTCATTGAATTTCAACATGTTTTGCACCTAGTGTTTTTTCTGGAATCTGCAGCATCGTCCACTTTGAATTTCTGCAAGATTTCGCCGGTGCTTCACCATCTATTTTCACTTATTCTCCACCTATTTCATTGACTCCGCAACGTCCTCCAGGCATTACAATCCTTGATGGATTTCACCTACTTTATACTCAAATCTAGTGTTCAGTGTTCGCCTATTTTCGCATTTGTTAAAGATGAAGCTACCACTTTTTCCAGCACTTGGAAAAATTGTTTGCTGTCGCATACTGGCATCAAGCTCGACTATCTTAAAAATCCCTTGTGCAATGTGTGCAGATAGATAGGGTACAACTACAAGTCGCTCGTTTGCCGAGTCACTTGCTTTTTCACTTTCAGTGCTGTTGCTATTTGTGAAACAATGCCCCCTGTAAAACAATACCCCGAGTAGCAATCACAGCAGTTCTTTTGATCCTTAGGTCGCAATTTGCCCCGTCTGCACACGCGGCAAATTCACTTGAGATTTGCGGCGACTTGCAAGAAAGGCTTAGAAAGCAAATGACAAGAAAAAATATCGAACCGACTTTTTGGCCATACTCCTGGCCCGTGACAGACGCAACCTTGCAATTCAATTATGCAAACAAGGTGGGATGAGATGGGTTAAGGACCACTTGGTGATTTTATACTTAAGACAAACATCTTGCCAGCTTGCTTTAGGCTGAATCCTCATGATTTGCCTTGTTTTGCGCGTCCCTTTGCCTATATCCATTTGAACCCACCAGAAGCAGACTCAATTGCAAGAAGTGTTCGTAAACCTCCGGTGGCAGCAAAACTAGAAAAATTGGGTTAGAAGCAGGCACCAAGACACTTACTGAAGGCTAATTTTTTAAAATCAGCCCGCCGCGGCCATTAAGAAATTTTACGAAACCAATAAACAACAATGAAAAACAATTGAAAACCAATTGAAAACCAATAAACAACAATGGAACATGAGCTTATAAAAGCAAATAACCCCAACATATCTTTTATAAACGACCATCTGTGTATAAAATGCCCCCAAAAGGATGCTTTGGTCTAAGCATGGGGGATACTCTAACGTAGTTTCTGACATACCATCTGGAAGTATACATGAGATACATTTTCTGACGTTCTATCTGACATTCTTTCTGGCATACTCTCACATTTTTTCTGGCATTCTATCTGGCATCTATCATAACTTTTGGGCATATATGCTAACGTTCTTTCTGTCATTCTATCTGCATCTATTGTGACATTCTTCCTGGCATCTATTCTGGCATTCTTTCCCACATTCTTCCTCACAATCTTTCTGGCATGCTATCTGGCATCATCATCTACTCTGGCATTCTTTCTGGCATTCTATCTGTCATCTATTCTGACATCCTATTTGATATGGACGCTGCCGGACCTCAACCGCGAGATGTCTGGCATTCTATCTGGCATTCTACCTGGCATTTATTCTGACATTCTAGCTGGCATTCTCTCTGACATTCTCTTCTGGCATTCTCTCTGGTCGGGTCCAGGCCCACAGCTTCCGGCGCTCGCGATATTCTGGTCGGGGCAGGTTGCAGCCTTCTGAGCTCGCGATATGGTGATGGGGTTCAGGCACACTCATAGCCACCGGAGCTTGCGATCTGCAATTTGGGTCCAGGCATGGCCCACAGCATCCGGAGCTGGCGGAGGAGACACGGGGAGGAAGACGAGACGAGGAAGAGGAGTGAAGCATGGCACCATTGTTAAAATCTAGAGACCCTCACCTGGCAGGTGGGGAACTAATCTTGAAAAAAAAAATGCAAAAATTGACATGAGCTGATCTTTTGGAACTGACCTTGAATTATTTGAATTAAATTGAATTAACACGTTTTTGTTTGCACGTCGGGAAGGCTCAAACAGATTCAAAAACATAGCCCTCGTATGTCATAGTTTATTTTGAAGAGGCGCATATGTTTGAAATAGATACTGCTGTGATACGGCTTACAGCCAACTTCTGAGAAATGATAAAAAATAGAATAAAGACAAAGAAGCAAAAACCTAATCCAAACCTTTTTCAGAAAAAGAGCAAGAGAAAAGCAAATCCAATCAGAACAGCAGAAAGAAAAAAGCAAAACTAAAAGCAACAAAAAGCAAAAATCAAGCAAAATAAAAGCAAAACTAAAAGCAAAAAAATGTTTAAAAAAAAGCGAACCCAATTTACCGAAATCGAAAAGTTGCATTTTCCCTGGGAAAAAAGTTTAAAAAAAACAAAAAGAAGGTTCGTTTTTTTGCTTTTAGTTTTGCCTTTATTTTGCTTGATTTTTGCTTTTTGTTTGCTTGTAGTTTTGTTTTTTTCTTTCTGCTGTTCTGATTGGATTTGTTTTTCTTTGCTTTTCTTTTGTTGTTTTTGTGTTTTGCTTCTGCTTTGCTTTTCTTCAAACAGCGGTTTGGATTTTGTTGCATTTGTTTTCGCATTTTTTACTTTGTTTTGGAATTCTTAGAAGTAGGCTCAAGGCATATCATAAAGATACTGGATGTGTCCTTAAACCTTTGCGGGCATACTCGAACAAAATTTCAGAAAGACACCTTGGTGTCAAGACCTGAAGTCGTTTTGAGTTTCGAGTCTGAAAACAAGTTCAGTACCGTCAGTAGTGAGCAAAGGATTGGCTGAGATGGGTTCTCTGAAATGGAGGGCCTCCAAAACTGGGAGCAAACCATCGTTTTCATTTGGGTGGCGACCTGATCCTGTGTGCGAACGATCTTCAAAAGATAATTTTGCTGCTGCTGTTTTTCTACAACGCTACGCCATCCCAATAAATTGAACAGAATACACCAAACTGATTGGTTTATTCCATTGTGTTGGCAAGGACACTCAGGAATCATCAACATTACCGTACGCACAGTGTATTGCAGGAGCCGGGAGAAGAACCAGAATTGTCTCCTGAAGAGATTCTGGAGAGACGTGTTCAAGATCTTCAGGCGACATGATGTCCTACTGAGGCATACTTGTATTTTCAGTCGATCGTACCACAACTGTTCGCCTTTGTACGAAAAAATGAAGGAGGTGTTTTGATTATTCAAAGATATTAATAACAGTTTGTATATGTTTGTATTTAATTTGTGCCCTCGTGATTGTATGCAAGGGTCTCAGCTTTCTGGATTGCAGGATTTGATGTGGAATGAAACCCACGCAACTTCCAGGAATTTGCACTGATTTTTTTCAGTGGCATTTGTTCAATGAATTTTGGACCACGCTTCAGGAAGAAAGATGTATTCTTCTTGGAAAGCTTGAATTCAGGGATGTCCAGTTTCAGCTTCAACTTGAAGAGACCTGGCGTTAGTTTGCTGTGAGAGCCCCACGGGAAAACATCGAGATCTGCGAACGAAGTCATGGGTTGGTTTAGTTTGTTTGATTCTTTTGTTTGTTCTCAAATGTGTGTTTGTGCATCTATTCATCCGTTCGTTAGCTTGATTATTGGTGTGCATTGTTTCTGGATGTTTTTCATTGTTCTTCGTTTGTTGGTTTACTTGGGTTGGTGTTCTTTTCGAGTTCTTGCTCTGTGGCCATGTTTTTTCGTTTATTTTGTTGTTGCTTGCGCAGATTGTGCGCTTTGTTTGTTTGATTGCAGATGTTTTTGGAAGTGGTGCGCCTTGTGTATCGTGTGAATTATTGTGTTTTGGCAGATCAGGATGCAGAATCTGCACGTAAAAGATTTTTTGGATATGTTTCCCTATGTTTGCCAGTTTCCCGTTAGTCAACTTGGATCACTGCATTTTATTGCAATCCGTCACAAAGCCAGCTTTGATTTTACCAGAGAACTAGCTCCCTCTCAAAATTTCAGAAGATAATGTTGCCGTTCTGAGGAAATGCAGCGGGAACACGCACGGGCCTCAAACTGTATATAGAGGAACTCTGTTTGACCCGAGGAAAGCAACAAACACAAAGAATACATGAACCCAGTGATGTTTGTGCGGCCTATCAGCAGGCAAACAAGCTACAGGAGCAGCAGAGATTTTTTGCTGAACAGCCACTCCGCCGCAACGAGGATACAAGCCAAATTCTGGGGCAACGTTGAGCAGAATGGTACATGATTGAAATGAAACCATATGTTTTGTGAAAGTTCATGGTCAGAGGAAGTTTGGAAGTCTGTACTTCCGTGGTGCGGAGTTTCAAGCCAAAGATGAGTGACAGCAAAAAGTCCCACAGCAAAGAAGTCACACAGCAAAGAAGTCCCACAGCAAAGAAGTCCCACAGCAAAGAAGTTCCACAGCAAAGAAGTCACATAGCAAAGAACTCATTCAGCGAAGAAGCCCCACAGCAAAGAAGCCACATAGCAAAGAAGTCACATAGCAAAGAAGCCACACAGCGAAGAATCCCCACAGCAAAGAAGTCACATAGCAAAGAAGTCCCACAGCAAAGTAGTCCCACAGCAAAGAATTCCCACAGCAACGAAAGCACATAGCAAAGAAGTCCCACAGCAAAGAAGTCTCATAGCAAAGAAGTCCAACAGCAAAGAAGTCACACAGCGAAGAAGTCCCACAGCAAAGAAGTCACATAGCAAAGAAAGCACATCTTCAACTTTCAGTTTGGGAGGAAAGTCTCGCACAAAAGCTTCTTTTTCTTATCTTCAACTTTCAGTTTTTGAGGGAAGTCTCGCACAAAAAGCTTTTTTCCATTTTCATCAACTCTCAGTTTTTGAGGGAAGCCTCTGAAGTCTCGCACAGAAGCTTCGTTTTCACATCGTCAGCTTTCAGTGTTTGAAGAAAGTCTTGCCCTAAAGCTTTGTTTTCACATCTTCAAATATCAGTTTTTGAGGGAAGTCTTGTCTTCACATCTTCAAATATCAGTTTCTGAGGGAAGTCTCGCACGAAAGCTTCGTCTTCACATCTTCAACTTTCAGTTTTTGAAGGAAGTCTCGCACAAAAGCTTCGTTTCCCCATCTTCAGCTTTCAGTTTTTGAAGAAAGTCTTGCGCAAAAGCTTCGTTTTCTCATCTTCAACACAGTTTTTGAAGGAAGTCTCTGAAGTCTCGCAGAAAAGCTTCGTTTTCACAGCTTTAGTTTTTGAGGGAAGTCCCGCACAAAAGCTTCGTTTTCACATCTTCAACTTTCAGTTTTTGAGGGAAGTCTTGCATGAAGTGGGTTTTTTGAAAGTTAGCGGATGCACCAAATGGTTTGTTTTGCAGGACAAAACGTGCCTCGGAAGATGGATGAGGAAGGCCTGCCGCGCGTCGGGTCCCGGGGTCATTTTCACAACTTCAACTTTCAGTTTTTGAGGGAAGTCCTGCACAAAAGCTTTGTTTTCACATCTTCAAATTTCAGTTTCTGAGGGAAGTCTCGCACGAAAGCTTCCTTTTCACAACTTCAACTGTCAGTTTTTGAGGGAAGTCTCGCACGAAAGCTTTGTTTTCACATCTTCAACTTTCAGTTTTTGAAGGAAGTCTTGCACAAAAGCTTTGTTTTCACATCTTCAACTTTCAATTTTTGAAGGAAAGTCTTCGAAGTCTCGCACAAAAGCTTCGTTTTCGCATCTTCAACTTTCTGTTTTTTAGGGAAGTCTTGCACAAAAGCTTCGTTTTCACGTCTTCAACTTTCAGTTTTTGAGGGAAGTCTCGCACAAAATCTTTGTTTTCGCATTTTCATCTGTCAGTGTTTGAGGGAAGTCTCTGAAGTCTTCCACAAAAGCTTCGTTTTCACATCTTTAACTTTCAGGTTTCGAGGAATGTCTCGCACGAAAGTCGTGTTTGAAAGTTAGCGGATGCACCAAATCTTGGGTTTTGCAAGACAGACCGTGCCTCGGAAGATCGATGAGGAAGGTCTGCCGCGCGACGGGTCCCGGACGGTCTCCGGTGTCCTCGGATCATGCTCGGATCGGCCGTGCATTGAAATTGACAGTTCAGGCGGTTTTTTTCACAACTTCAATTTTCAGTTTTTGAGGGAAGTCTCGCACAAAAGCTTTGTTTTCACATATTCAAATACCAGTAGTACCGCACAAGGCGGTGGCGGAAGTTTCAGGAATAGCAAACTATAGGAGAGGTGAGTTGGTGGGATGCAAGAACGGCAGAGCGAACCCNGGTGGTTGGAGCGTCGGCCTATCTATCTGTCTATCTATCTGCCTGCCTAACTAACTGACTAACTGACTGACTGACTAACTAACTAACTAACAAACTAACAAACTAACTAACTGACTCACTAACTGACTAACTGACTAACTGACTAACTGACTTACTGACTAACTGATTAACTGACTAACCGACTAACTGACTAACTGACTAACTGACTAACTGACTAACTAACTATAACTAACTAACTATACTAACTAACTAACTAATTAACTAACTAACCATAACTAACTAACTATAACTAACTAACTAACTAACTAACTAACTAACTAACTAACTATAACTAACTAACTAACTAACTAACTAACTAACTAACTAACTAACTAACTAACTAACTAACTAACTAACTAAAACTAACTAACTAAAACTAACTAACTATAACTAACTAACTATACTATACTAACTAACTAACTAACTAACTAACTAACTAACTAACTAACTAACTAACTAACTAACTAACTAATTAACTAACTAACTAACTAACTAACTAAACTAACTAAACTAACTAACTAACCATAACTAACTAACCATAACTAACTAACTATAACTAACTAACTATGACTAACTAACTAACTAACTAACTAACTACCTACCTAACTAACTAACAAAAACTATACCTAACTAACTAACTAACTATAACTATACCTAACTAACTAACTAACTAACTAACTAACTAACTAACTAACTAACTAACTAACTAACTAACTAACTAACTAACTAACTATAACTAACTAACTAACTCACTAACTAACTAGCTAACTAACTAACTAACTATCTGACGAACTGACGAACTGACTCATTGAGGAACTGACTAGCTAACTAACTAACTAGCTGACTAACAAATTAACTAACTGACTAACTAACTAACTAACTGAGTAACTGACTAAGTGACTGACTCACTGACTAACTAACTGACAAACTAAGTAACTAAGTTGTTAAGTTGTTAAGTGGTTAAGTTGTTAAGTTGTTAAGTTGTTAATTTGTTAAGTTGTTCAATTGTTAAGTGGTTAAATTGTTAAGTTGTTAGTTCAGTTAGTTAACTGACATCTCAAAGTTTGGTTAAAATCCGCAGTTTTTGACACTTTTGACTTCCAAATGTGCTTGGCGCCACAACGGCGTGCACTTTTTCCACATCGAATCGTCATCGAATCGTCAAAAAGTGGTCCAAGACCCTCATGCTTTTGCGATTTTCACTTCCAAATGTGCTTCGCGCCACAGCGCCGTCCACTTTTTCGACATCTCAACTTCCAAAAGTGCTCCGAGACCGTCAGTTTTTAACACTTTTCACTTCCAAATGTGCTTCGCGCCACAGCGCCGTACACTTATTCCACATCTCAACTTCCAAAAGTTGTCCGAGACCGACAGTTTTTAACACTTTTCACTTCCGAATGTGCTTCGCGCCACAGCGCCGTGCACTTTTTCCACATCTCAACTTCCAAAAGCGCTCCGAACCCGACAGTTTTTCACACTTTTTACTTCCAAATGTGCTTCGCGCCACAACGCCGTGCACTTTTTCGACATCTCAACTTCCAAAAGTGCTCCGAGACCGTCAGTTTTTAACACTTTTTACTTCCAAATGTGTTTCGCGCCACAACGGCGTGCAATTTTTCATCTCTCATCTGCCGCTTTAGCGAGCCTACTTTTCGACCCTCCGGAGCCACAAAACATTGGAAAAACACAGTGTTTCGCGACTTTCCTACCTTTTCGCGCACCTGCATNTACTTTTCGACCCTCCGGAGCCACAAAACATTGGAAAAACACAGTGTTTCGCGACTTTCCTACCTTTTCGCGCACCTGCATCTCTTCACTTCTGACTTTTCTCACTTCTGCTTTTCAACTGTCCATGTTGTCGGAAGTTTCACTTCTAAACTTCCTTCGATCCGTTTCTGAGGGAAGTCCCGCACAAAAGCTTCGTTTTCACAACTTCAACATTCAGTTTTTGAGGAATGTCTCGCACGAAATTCGTGTTTGAAAGTTAGCGGATGCACCAAATCTTGGGTTTTGCATGGTTTTGCAAGACAAAACGTGCCTCGGAAGATGGATGAGGAAGGTCTGCCGCGCGACGGGTCCCGGACGGTCTCCGGCGTCCTCGGATCATGCTCGGATCGGCCGTGCATTGGACTTGACCGTTGTTCTGCATCGCTGTTGCGTACGTAGTTCTTTTGCGTTTTGCGACTCGAGGTCTGCCAAACGCATTGTCTTGCGTCAAGGTTGCTCTGCGATGCCTTGGGGTCTTTGGGCACGTTGTCTTTTTGTGTTTTGCAATTCAAGATCTGCTGAACGCACTGTAATGGTTGCGTCAAGGTTGCTCTTCGGATGTCACTGCGCACGTAGTTCCATTGTGCTTTGCAAGTAAGTCTCTGCAAATCGCATTGCAATGGCTACGTCAAGGTTCCTTGGTGCCACGGCTGCGTGCGTAATACTATTGTCTTTTGCAGCTGGACATGGTAAATCCTATTGAAATGGCTGCACCCAGGTTCCGATAGTGACTTGTCAGCAGATTTTCTCAATTTTGGCGCCTTTCATTTTCTTGTGCAAAAGTTTGCTGTGTGTAAAAGTTTCTCTGTGTAAAAGCTTCTCTGTGTAGGGCCTTCTTTGTGTGAAAGTTTGCTGTGTGTAAAAGGTTCTCTGTGGATCTCTGTGGAAAAGTTTCTCCGTGGAAAAGTTTCTGTGTGTAAAAGTTTGCTGCGCGCAAAGGTTTCCTCAGGTTTGCTGTGTGTAAAAATTTGCTGTGTGCAAAAGTTTCTCTGTGTATATAAATGTTTCTCTGTGTAAGGGTTTCTCTGTGTAATGGTTTCTAGACAGCCTGAGATCAGCTGAGAAGAGGAAAGAAGATTAAAGAAGAGATGAGAAGACATGAGATGAGCCGGCATGAGCTGCGAAGAGCTGAGAAGAGTTGAAAAAAATTATGCGAAGAAGTGGCATAAGGTGGTATGAGATGAGATGAGATGGGAGGAGTTGAGGCGACCTGACATGAGAAGAGCGGCGAAGAGCTGAAAAAGAGCTGAGTTGAGACAAGTTGCGTAGAATGCAGAAGCTGAGAACAGCTGAACTAGAAGAAGTCAGACAGATGGGTTGAGAAGAGATGAGAAAAGCTCAGATGACGTGAGAAGAGAAGATGGGATGCAATGAGCCATTCCTAGAGAAGCTGCAATGCGATGAGATCAGATGAAATGAGAAAAGATCCAACATTCAAATGACATGGCACCGGAATGACCCGCTAAGAGATGGCACTGCTTCGAAGCACGGAAGGCCTGCCAGCAAACTATAGGCACAGCCTTTGTTCGGTTCTACAGGCTATCATCAGCGTTTCAATTTTGAAACTTCCGCCCCCGGCTTGCCCGGAACTACTTGTGTTGGTTGCGTGGTTTTTTGGTTCCCCAAAGCTCCCGACCAGGTCGTAGCAGTCAGATCCAATGCAGCGAATTCATGACAGCGGCTTGAACCTTTTGACTCACAGCTCAGGATAGTTCAGCTTCGGTCTGCAGGTGGCTCTCAGGCTACGAATCTTTGCACAAGTTCAATGTGATTTTTAGGTTTGTCTGAACAAATTTTGCCATCGGAGTGTGTTCAACTTTGTAGTGATTGCATCATATTCTGGTTTCACATTGCATCAGAACACTAACTATATATGACACCATGTTTGTAGAGGTGAGAGAGAGAGAGAGGAAACTGGTCCGACCTGGTCTTAAATCCTAGGGTGCACGAAGTTCATTGTAAGCGATCTTGATGTTGGAATATGTTGGATGATTAATTTTGGAATCCTCTCCGCCAGATCTCCAATTTGGTTTCTTCTGGAGGCGCCGCTGCCACCATTTGAATTCCCGTAATCTTTGCTTACACAATCTTACACAACACAGGATCCAGTCAGGTCAGATACGAATGGGGTATACAGTGGAGTGTCGAAGGATTTTGGAAAGCACCAACTAGCATGTCTTGAATGTGACTAAGTATGACACAGTCGTTGCGGCGTTGCGATGATTTCCAACACATGATTGCCTTAATCACGGAATGATCTCGCTGTCAGAGATACCTGTATTGTTTGAGAATCCTGAGAAGACCTCAGTCACATCATGCGATGAATCTTGCAAGCAAAGATCAGACCAGGTGACGGCCAATACGAGAGTTTGAGTGTTTACTTTGCAGTACAATATTGCGGTTACTGACTTTTTGAATGTGAACAACGCATATGCAGTCTTTGCTTGAAGAGTATGGATACACGATGTATAGTGAGTGGAAAATTGGAGTATACATATGTTGCAAATTGAAGGGGATTGCTGCATAGTGATCAAAGTAATCATATAATCATGGCCAAGTTTGAGCGGGATATAGTAGATGACAGTGAAGCGATGCGTGTTTGATTTGATGTACAGTCTTCAGCCATGCCATTTTTGATCACGATGGAACCGTTCAACTTGTGCCGAGCATACACGAGTCATGGGCAGAGAGCCACCACTGCCACCTAGCTGTCACCTGCAACCAGCAGTCAAGAACCCCTAGTCTCCCAAAGCTGCCGTGCACATGTTGCAAGGTTGTATTTTGATGCATTTTGTATAATATATATAATATATAACAAAGTACAAATATGTTTCTAAAAGAAATGTACGAGTTTAAAACCATTGTAGCATGCTGTATCATGTGCAAAAGAATTCGTCTCATTCTGTGACCTGTACTGGGTGCCCTTTCGCTCGGTCTTCCTCCACCATGCACAGGCTTGCCGGGTGAATGGACCCCAACATCACACTCCTTGCCTGACAGGGAAGGATCTGGATCATCTCAGGCACATGATCGTGGCGAGGGGAGGAGCATTTTTTGAGAGCATTCAAGAGCGAACAGCTTCAATTCGCCAAGATCACCCTCCAAGAATCTCGGGGAGAAAGCAAGTTGGGGTGATGATGCCCTGTGGGCATTTATTCTTGTTCGGCTCATGCTTTGTCGATTGGCACTCTGGTATGGTCGCAGAGTCTTGGCCTACCTGAGCTCACAGTACTTCAGACTTGAGGAGAGTATAATTTTCAATTGATGTTTTTTTAGTCGCTGAAATTGACAGTAGAATTCGCGTGAATTTGGCAAGGTTGAATAATTGGTTCCTATCCTGTGCGTTTTGATTTCTTGCCTTTTATCCTCATCGTCGTCGTTGTCGGCATTGCCATTTTATGCCTTCTTCATCCTCCTCATGTTTATTTTCGAGGTCACTTCATCGGGATCCTCCTCGTCTCAGTCCTCCTTTTCCAGATCATGATTGGTATCGTCATCGTCATTATCATGACATGTAATTCTGCATGTCATAGCATGTCATGGCAGTTTATAGGAAAGGCCCTCGGATGTGACGCGAAAATTCCCCTCGGATGTGACGCGGGACCTATTCCTCAGTTGTGACGCGAAGTCATCCTGTTTACGCAGATATGACGCGCAGTCCAGTTGCCCATCAGAACAAATCGAAGTTGTATCAGTTTCCTTATCAGTTCCATTTTAGCCAGTCCCTCTTCAGAAACTTCAATGGCCTAGATTGCTGGAATTGGCCACCCCGAGACCCCTCCCCAAGACCCTTCCCCAAGTCCCCCCAAGTCCCTCGCCATGTCCCCTAATTCAAGACCCTAATTCAAAACCCTAAATGGTTGCCTTGAACTGCTGCAATCCTCCTGCCCAAGTCGCCCATATCCCCCCATGTCCCCTAATTCTAAACCCTAATGGTTGCCTTGAACTGCTGCAATCCTCCTGCCCAAGTCCCGCCAAGTCCCCCATAATCCCCCCCATGTCCCCTAATTCTAAACCCTAACTGGTTGCCTTGAACTGCTGCAATCCTATGCAATCCTCCTGCCCAAGTCCCCCCAAGTCCCCCCAAGTCCCCCAGTCCCCCATGTCCCCTAGTTGTAAACCCTAAATGGTTGCCTTGAACTGCTGCAATCCTCCTGCCCAAGTCCCCCCAAGTCCCCCTGTGGTCGGTTTCCCTCTTTGTATACCGTGTCTATGCAATGCATGTATTACTGTTAGTAGCTTCCGTAGTTACCACATAATTCATGAACCTTTCACTGCGCCACTCCGTGGCTCAAGACTGAGTGACATAGCCATCGCAAGAGAAAAGACGCTGCGCTTGAGACCGGCATCCAGGTGTGTACAGTTCCAGGGCCCCCTAAGGGGAATTAACCACTTCAAGTGGTAGCGGAGCACTGTGCTCCTTCAGTTCCGCTATCGCGGACGTAGCTTAGCTTGTAGCTGCGCCGTGGTAGGACGTAGGAGC
>BGPT01002300.1:3341-20638 GCA_003297045.1 Symbiodinium sp. clade C Y103 | reverse complement strand
TGGTCCTTACATCTCTGTAGATCAGAAACTTGCCGTTGATGCGGTAGAAGAAGTAAAGATTGACAAGACCTTGAAAGACAACATTCAGTGCAATCCACACCTTCATACCGCGTATCGGTCAGTTCTTGGTCAATTGAATTGGTTACAGAGTAGGACTCAAGTTCACTTGTGTTACAAGTTCTCTCGTTGTGCTTCAGCTGCCTCAAGTCCAACCATCGGAGATGTCAGAGAAATCAATAAGGTTGTTCGTACCTTGAAGAGTCAGTATGTTGATGGACGCTTTTGGCCTCTTGAGGGACAACAACGCATTCTTGGCATGCCCGATGCTTCTTACCGTAACAACAGTGACAAGTCCAGTCAGCGTGCTCATGTTATCTTCCTTGCAGAAGACCGTAAGATTCCGTCCAAGACAACATACCGTTCTTCCGGTTATGAGAAGAAACCAGATGCATCAANTCAGCGTGCTCATGTTATCTTCCTTGCAGAAGACCGTAAGATTCCGTCCAAGACAACATACCGTTCTTCCGGTTATGAGAAGAAACCAGATGCATCAACTCGTGGTTCGATCATTGACTATGAAAGTCATAAGATAACAACAACTACACAATCAACCACAGTTGCCGAGTTGAACGCTCTCATGAAATGTTTTGGAACATGTCTTTTCCTTCGTGCTCTTTGGTCTGATGTTAGTGGTGAAGTGTTGCCTATTCACATCAGGACAGATGCCAACAACCTGGTGACAACCGCTCAAACAACACACCTCCCAGAGCAGAAGGAAACACACCACTTGATTCAAATGTTAAGACATGAGAGTAACACCGGCCATCTAGATGACCTTAGTCATATCGCGAGCGAATACTGTTTAGCTGATCCGCTTACAAAGCATACCGCGAAACCTGACCAGCTTGTTCAGTCAATCACGACAGGTCGTCTTGATGAAGTTGATGTACATCCACCATTTAGGTCTCTTATCAAACACAAAGCTTTCTTGACGACATGGATCATTGATAATCTGAAGGAAGCACACAACATTGTGACTTGCTTTTGTGAAGATGTCAGTGAGTATGTTTACCTGTTGATGTATGCTTCAGAGTGAATTTTCGTCTCAAGAAAATTTGTGTCTGCGACTCAATATTTTGGCTCGAAGGGATCACGGCGAGTTGCAACAAGGCAACAAACAGGTGATCGATCCCTTGAACCATACCGGGTACATTTTTCAACACTCACTCTCCACTTTCTGACAACCTCACAAAACTCCAGAGACCAGTATGCCTCCTGTGGCCTCGAGACCTGTCAGTTCCGCTAATGCGGACACGCCGCGTGGTTTCCGTACGCCTAAAGGAGAACGTCCGCATCATGAATCCCGATCCGGCAGCCGACGTCCCGGTCAATCGGGCAAAGGCAAAGGTAGATACCAGAAAGAACCTGAAAAACGGACGATCAGCATGAATGATGCATTTAATTCGAGTGCTGTGCACCAACATCTCAATGCTAAATCCTTTCAGGAAGCTCTGCTTATCATTCTGAAAGGTGGTTCCGCTATTGTGGACTTTAATGCTATCAATCAGCTTCAGAACGATAAAGAGTTTCGTACTTGGGGTGGACACTTAACATGGTTACTACGCCATTCCGCGCTTACTCACAGCAACGGCTCATTGTCTCTTGCCGAAATTCTGTGTCATCCCCCTACAACGTACAAACTCCGGGCACTGCATGAAGACCGAAGAACAACTGTAAGAAAAATGTTGGAATATTATGATCCGAAATGCATCCGTCCACAGTTCAAAGGACCTGGAAAGATGGATTCAGTCAAATCTTTGCTTCCACTTGCCCATGCCGTTCTCTCGGCTGACAAGAACAGATTCCAGATAGGATATCACACTGCTGAGACCTTCCAGGCCGGAACCACACCACCGGAGGAAAGTTTTATTCTTTTTGATTACCTTGATCGTCAGGACCTTAGAATACAACAAGCTGCTGAGTTTGAAAAGCAGGAAGTGACGAGCATCTTTCTCCGGTGTGAAAGCGGACATTCCAATACCGCAGAAGTAACCCACGAATTTTATAACAGTGCCGATTTCACGGCCAGTTATATAGTGCATGGAACAGATGAGAATCTTATTCCATCTATCGCCAAACGTGGACTACTTCCCGGAGGGACTCGCGGTACGAGAAAGCACAGTCATTTCGTGACCGATAGCATGCTCAGCACCCATGAGAATGCTGTTCGCCGTGAGTCCAACTGTCTCATCATCTATAAACATGACGCCTTAGATGATTTTAGAGTTTGGCGAACTCAAGTGGGCTACCTTTTGTGTGCAAATGAAGTTCCGCTATCGCGGGCATGCGGTATTTGGTCCCTTCGCTGTCGTTGTTGGTATCAGAAGCCTGAGCATTCCGATCTTTTGGAGATAACAGATATGAGTGGAGATAAAGACCTCATGTGCCACATATGGCATCTCCAACTTATCTATGATAAACGCCAACAACTTGGATCACAAGCAGACACATGGTCCAGACAGCAGTTTGTAGAATACGTTCTTCGTTCAATGCAAGATGACGATGTAAAAGCCTCAATGCTTGATGGAATGTACAAGGCTATGCCCGAATCGAAAAAGGGCTACGTGAACCTGGAACAGCCTAATGCAAACGAGCGAGACCACACACAGCCCGAAGACGAAGACTCGCAACGCATCAGAATGATGAAGGAAGCAATGTTCGCTGTCCAGGCACGTGCCCTCAAGAAATACCTGAAGAAACGAGACGGCGGCCTTGATACCTCTGAATCAGAAGCGGCAGATGATGACAAAATGCTGGATTTCGGTATTGGCCAGAAAATTCTTCGAAAACCATGCCTCCGCCAAACACGCCACGAAAATCCAGTGCCGCTAAAGCGGCCAGTGATGCTCAGAAAAAGAAGACCAAGGTTTGGCGTAAGAAAGGAGAAGAGACATCAGAGTCAGAACCAGAACCAGCCGCGTCATCTTCCTCAAGACCATCAAAGCCAGCTTCTGCCAGTGCCGGACATACGGCCAAGAGCACTAACAAAGCACCTCCTGAGAAGCGTAAGACATCACAACGTGCACAGGATTTATTCAGAGATGCTGAAGCCGCTCAAAATGTTTATAAACGCTGGACACAGGAATTCGCAAATATCCAGTGGTTTGCGCATCCAGGCCAGCAATTTCCATGCACCAACAATGGCAAGCAATGCAATTGCGAAGATGCAATGTTTTGGTGCCATAAATGTGGCTCAGGATATTGCTTGCAGTGCCGATATGACGGCTTAGCCTGCAGCCACCAGATCGCACATTATTCCGTTGACACGGATGCTGCGTTTCTGCCTGATTCTATTGCATCGGCCGATTCCTGTTTTGATTTGAAGGAGCTGTTTGACAATGTCCAGGCCGAATCCCGATATTTTGGGGAAAGTGCCAAAGAGCAATCTGCATTCCGCAAGGATACCATTGACGACTTGTATTCCCGCGCTCGCGCTGGGGACAAGGTCGGTGGAAAGCTCCTAACGAAATTTTTAAATGAAGGAGTCGAGGAATACAAACGAGCATCCGATTATTCTTACGAACCTGCAAACGGCAGAATCCCGACTCTCGTTGAGCACTATGTCGAACAGCAATTGCATGACATGCCAGTGCCGATCTTTCGGCCGCTTGTTATGATCAATGCAGGAAAATTTGAACCTTTGTCAGAAGATGAACAATATCAAATGCTTGCTCTCTACAGAAATGCTCTGACGACAAAATCAGCACTCACAACAGGAAACCGTCGTACAGATCAAAATGTTACAGAGAGCAACATGACATCTTTGACTCTTTCAATTGTTTCATTAAATTTGGGTCATATAAACAGACCTCCGATTATGTCAGGAGCATTCAAATTTGCGAAGCACATCCGTGAATCAGAGAAAGTGCTCCCTCACCTTGTGTTCAACAATGGTGGGCACATAATCACTCTCTGTGAGGCCAGTGATGACCAGGGAGGCATCGAGCTGCATTGGCATTGTGGTCCATTCTCATGCCGATATTTCGGCTCCTGCACTGGCCTGTTTTATGCGAGGTTCCAATGATGCCGGGTCTTGGCTGGAACTCATCGGACACCATCAACATCTCACAAAGAACAAGGAGTCAGGTAATGAATTTTGGTCCTTCCATGGTGCCATATTCCGCTGTGTCTTTGGTCGAAATACCTCTGGTAATATGATAGACCCATCAACAGGGATAAGGACACAGGCACCTGACAGTTCCGATTGGACGGACAAGCCTAACATCGAAGAGTTTGAAGATGCATTGGGAACCACCATGGACCTGAATGACGATGAATGTATTCTTGTCATGAGAGGTAACAGCGAAAATGTAGATGATTTGGTGGTCCCTGCATATAAGACCGGAGTAACCAACCGCTCATTTGGCTGGCGATCAGGTTGGCAAGAAGGATGCGATAATTGGTTAAAATTCATTACTGCCGCTATCGCGGCGCAGGTCGATTTTATAACCGGCGACGGCAATCTTTTTGCACAACGCAATTTTAAGTCTGATTCTCACACAGATTTCCGATCTTCAATTCTCATCGATCTTTTGGAACGGCTTTTGGCAGAAATTCACACACACAGAGCTGGAATGAACCAGATTACTTATAATGTGTGTAGTTCAATTCAAGCCGGCGCCTATGTCCGAGCTATGTCAGGCGACCGGAATGTGACGAATGCGGATTGCATGATTCTCATCTCATTATCATATGGTAAGCAATCCCAAGTTTCGCTATCGCGAACATCGTCACCAAAAGCCGCAGCAGAAGGAGTTGTCGGTTCCGCTTATTCGGACGAAGTCATGCTCCAGGACGTCGAACGAACCAAATATTTGCAAAACATCGACTTGGGCTTGAAGGATTCAGACCAAGCTGCACACTCACCGCTTGTCGCTATTGCGAAGCTCTACTGTCAGAGGAACCTGCGTGTGCGCACAGAGCACAATCAGAAAATCGACGTCGTGGACGCAGAGGAGAATGACAACCTCGATACAGACAACAACATCATGAAGAAGAAGAAGAGATCGAGGTAGAAGAAACAGAAGATGAAAATGAACCAGTTGGTCATCTGCGTTCCACTACGCCATCCTCAGGTGCTCGCTATCGCGGCCAAGAGAGTACTGGCAGATATGAAAATGTCAACAGGAACATCCCTGTGACACCGCCAAAGACGCCGCCTGCACCTCCTCCACGGAGGAGAGAAAGGTCCGTGACACCTCAGGGCAGGAATACACAGCAACGAACGGACCGGCCAATTACACCTCAAAGACCACCTCAACAACGTTCATGGCATCAGCAGCAACAGGACCAATATAATTACTACAATCAACCTTATCAACGTTCAGCACCATCAGCTCCAATTCCAACGCCACCACCGCCGCCTCCGGCACCGGTACGAACACATCAGAGACCTGCCAGATGGGGCCATCAACGACAAGTTGAATATGCCAGCAATTACATCCCATATACCGGTCCACGGTGGGAAAGACGACCAGACCGTTCTTGGTTTGATAGAACTCCTCAGTTTCCATGGGAGAGTATATACTATCATTTACCAACTCCAACACGACGTTGGAATGAGCTATGGATGTATGGCTACACATTCTCAATGGGCCTCTAAATGCCGATCGAACGGCTATGAGAGCTTCGAGTCAAAGATGGTGGCAAGGACAAAGTGTTGTCTACAGAAGAATGCCGTTATTGCGGCTCCTTCAAGTGATACAGTGAAACATGCTGTTTCCTGTAGATTCGTCTCACAGCTGAGTATACCCAGAGCGCTTGGTATACATTTCAACATCAATCTCTGTACAGACTGAACTCAAGATGCATGCGCCGACACGAAGAAAATTTGTGTCTGTTTTGTGGTCGGTTTCCCTCTTTGTATACGGTGTCTATGCAATGCATTCATGAACCTTTCACTGCGCCACTCCGTGGCTCAAGACTGAGTGACATAGCCATCGCAAGAGAAAAGACGCTGCGCTTGAGACCGGCATCCAGGTGTGCACAGTTCCAGGGCCCCCTAAGGGGAATTAACCACTTCACCCCCCCCCATGTCCCCTAATTATAAACCCTAAATGGTGGTGTCGGAAATGAAGGAGATTTGGTGTCGCAAATTAGGGAAATCCAGGTGGGTTTTGGTGCCGCAAAGAGGGAGATTTGGTGTCAGAAATGAGGGCCTTGCCTTTATAATATGTCATGACCGGTCATAAGCCGTAACGGTGTAATTATCGCAGAAGCATTCTACTCTTACTCGCACCTGTTGAAGTCGCTCCGACTCTGGATAAGTGTTGCGATTAGCTTGGGGGAAGCTTCAGGTAAAGTCGCTCCAACTTGCGTTCACTTGCGCCGGAGCAGCCGTGGAATTACATTTGCTGAAATGTCAATGTCCAAAAGAAACTAAGAAATAAAGAAATGCAGTGAAAGAAAGGGGAAAGGAAAGAAAAGGAAACAGCAGGAAAGAAAAGGAAACAAAAGGAGGGAAGAGGAAAGAAACGGACAGATTAGAGAAGAAAAGGAAAGAAAAGGAAAGAAATTGAGAAGGAAAGAAAGTGAGTGAGGGGTGGAGCAAGTGAGCACATTGGACCTCGTTCGTACCTCGTTCGCACCTCGGTTGGCCCTCGTTAAATTCGCCGGGCATGTGCAACCAAAGGCAGATTCAAGCATGCCCCCAGACCTCTGTTTTGATATTCCCATGCAACATGCGTTCACAATAGGTTTGGCCGCAAAGACCACAAGATCCAGACCCAAAGACGACGCCTGTAAAGCTCTTTTCACAATCCTGAGGAAATCTGCGTTCACAATAGGTTTTTGATTTATTAAATGCAGCCAAAGATATCCCATTGGATATACTTTCATGGCCCCATGAAAACTGCGTTCACAAAGGGATTTGCACAATAAAATGATGTTAAAAGTATTCCAAAACAGATGTTTTTGACTATGATGCAACTTGCGTTCTCATGGGGGGGTTTTACCATTTTCAGAATTTCCCATTTCAATCTTTGATCCAAAAATCATCTGCGTTCCAATACCGGAAATTGATGGAAATTGTTGGTGTGACTTTTTTCACATGTTGGTGCGCGGAGTTCCATTGGGAGAGCATTCCGCCATACAAACTTGGTGTGACTTCCGCGGTTGCCAGTACAGTATACGGCAGACCCATACTGTGGATGGAATAAATCCTGCACCACCTTGGATGGTTGAAACCCCATGAACAATGGGATAAGCTAGCTATCAACTGGAGCAAGATTTCTTCCATCCACCGCATCTCACAGGATGATGTCGATGATGCCATGAGAATGATATGGGTTAGTTTTTTTGCTAGCGCACTCTTGGATATGTAAATAATTGCGAAGGGTGGCACTCTTGCAAGCTTATCTCTGAAGCACACACCGAAGCATACCCTGAATCAAACTGCCAAAATGAAGATCATTCTTGAAGGATTGTTTGAATTTCTTTGGCTTCAACATTCCAAAACAAGGCGGGACGTTTGCTTCACTTGGGAAGAGTGGAGAGTCCCGTTTGAAGTGATCCGCTATAGTTTGCTATAGTGACATTCTTGCAGCTGTGAGCTCTTGTGCTACGGCGTGAGAAGGAAGCAGGCTGAGGACGGCTTTGGTGCTGACTGGCTGTGACTGGATGGTGCAGTCACATTCTGGCAGCTGATTGCTATGATTTGCGATGTGCAGCCAAGTATATAGGTTGAAGGCAGCTTCGGTGGCTATCATGGGCTGGTGCAGTTACAACTGCTATGAGCTTCGGTGCTGTTTGGCTATGAGTGCCCGGTGTAGTCACGGCAGCTGTAGCTGCACGCGCGCTTGAACTTGCTGCGACATTTTATAGTTGGCGTGAGCTGCGCTGAAATCCGTGCGAAGCGAGTCATTCCCGCGGTATACCCGGATCACACCCGTTTCAAACCCAAAACCTTGAACTTCCAGAGCCTTCCATATTCTGGGGACTAGAATCGGCTGAAGGCATGAGTAGCTGAGCAGCTGCACACATGGAAAGGACTCCAGGTTATGCAGGTCTTCTTTCTTCAACCTAACCCTCGAACGTACATCGGTCCTGTGTCTTAAACCAACAGCATGCAGTCAGCAAGTCACAGGCTTCGCTTGCATGATGCCATATCGCTCATCTTTGTAGACAACTTGTGCACTCTGGTGCTCCGTGTACTTGGAAGCTGGACTTGCTAGGCCCAAAAAAGCCGGGCTGGCCAACAGAAACTTTCGCGGGGCTTGCCAATCCCTTGAAAATGTCAGGTCACTGCAAGGATCGACAACAGCAGTTTGAAACCAACAGCTGCCAATATGAATATCTTTGTGCTTATTTGGGACAAAGCCAGCAATACATGAATGTCTCGGCCTTGGGCATGATGAAGTACATGCCAACAAGCCGCGCATTCCTGCACAGACCATGCTGCTGTGTGTCCAAGCAGACCCATTCAAGACCCGCCTTTTATCCACCAAGCCTCTTCCAAGTTTTGTCTCGGCCTGCTCACCTCGCTTTAAACAATCACTGACTAAGCTTTTGTAGAAAATCCGGGCAAAAGCGCAAAGCGCGAAGAAGATTATGAATTGTGAATGTGTCTTACTATCTTTCTGATGGAGCACGGCTGCGCGGAAAGAAGCAGTTGTTCGTGTAGGCCTCACATGTGCACTGGCACTGGCTACCCTTCTCCCAAGCAGACCAAATGATACCAAATTCATCAGATTCGTTTTTAGTTTAGAAGCGTGCCAGAACGCAACAATCGTTCAGGCAATGGCCAGTGCGATAAGCGGCACCGCCTCCTCGCCAAATGCACCAAGCCTCTCAGCACCCAATCATGAAATTGCCGATGGATAGTGTCGTGTTTGGACAGTCTGAATGTGTCCGGGTGCCTTCAAGATGAAAGGCTCAGAATATTTTGGGGAGAGGTATGTGCTTAATGGTGAATGGATTGCGGATCTGCAAAAGATGATAGCAGCTGCAATCAGTCCTAGCCCTCGCTTCGGGCCTCTAAGGCGACTGTGGAGGCGGGTGCATGACTTGCGCAATGTTCCACCACCCGTCGCCATAAGCACGGTTTTTCCTTCAACAGACCTCAATAATCCCCAACATCACATCCTCAACTTTCACCGAGCCAACGAGCCTCGAAAATTGCCCTTTTCGGACTCGCTCAACCTGAAGAATCATCCTTGCTTTTATTGGATGGCAGAACAAGGTGATTATGCATTGCTTTGGTGAAGAATTTGGAGAAACAGGATAAAGCATGTACAGTGGTTGCGCCCTTGCCCCCCATGTGGCTCATGTTTGATTCGATCATTTTGGATTAGTGCGGTCCCAACATTGTCACCGCATAATCCGGATATGAGTCCGATACTGGTCAGCACTGTGATGCAAGCCAGGCACCGATGCCAGCGGAAGTGGGTCACAACCCTTGCGGCATCTCGTGGGAGTGAAAGGCGCCTTCACATTCAAAGCAGTGGTCGAACTTTTGTAAATGTGGGTGGATGTGGGTGGTATTAAGGAGAACAGTTCACATTAAGCATCTAGGGCCTCTAGGGTCTTTAATTACATGGCTTTGCTTTTGCCCATTCGGTGGTGGGAAGGCAAAAGGGAGAATTTACCTCGCATGCACATCATGTACTGGTACTTGTACCTGCCTACTTGTATTGGATATAAAAACAAAGGAAATTAGTTCGCGATGTTGCGAATTACGGACTAATGTCCATGGCCAGTCCTTGCAATCATGTCAACCACAGAGGTAGCAACGGCAGTTGGGACAGTAGATCACAATAAAGTTTTGGGAGTGTGTGGATCCGCGTGTGAAACAATCGAAGTGTGCGAATCAGTGTGTTTTTAATAGGTATGCTGGATCTAAGATTCACAAAGTCAGGTAGGGGCCTGTGTTTCCGCAGGTTTAGGCCTTCGATCTGGAAAAGCTGTTGCAAAAATGCAGGCAACTTTTTAGGGCGAGCTCCCATTGCAGTTGTTCCAAAACTGATAGAATCAGCTTTGGAAGATGATGAAGCCACGAAACACTGTAGCGAGAGCCTATGAGAGCCTCATTTTTGTTCAAGAATGCATTTTTATGCATTTTTCACTTCACGTTCGGACTCTGAAAGATGAGGGAAAATGTGGCTGAGACGACCGGGGTTGTAGCGAGAGTTCCGTTGTATGAGTTAGGTTCCGAGCTGACTTTACTTCAGCTGACCTCAGCCCACTTGACTTAAGACTTTGGAGCTAATTTCTGCTGGCGGGGCAAAAACCGGACGATGTCCTGCAGCTTCTTGCAGCTATGTTTTTTATTTCAAGAACTTTGCAACATTAGTTAGGACGTAGCAGCCTTAGTTTGAATTTGGCAACGCTAGGTAGAAGTTGGCAACGTCAGGTAGGACTTTGCAATGTCAGCTAGAAGAAGTTAGGCACGCGGCAGCATTACCATCAAAGGACAAATGATACGCTTTCTACTTGGAGTGAGGTAGGGGACAGGGGGCCGGGTGCGGGTGTACAGTAGGGGGTCTTAACTTGCAGCACGCTCTTGATGCTACAGTTTAGCTTTCTCAAGCAACTTGCAGCACGCTCTTCATGATACGCCAGTCACTTTTCTCAAGTAACTTGCAGCACGATCTTGGTGCTACACTCTTGACCTTCCCTTGGGGGCGGAAAATGAAGTTGACCAACAAAAGGGTCTCAAACTGTGGTAAAATATACCATAAAAAAATCCCTTGTGGGGGCTCCTGGCGGAAAACCGGAGGCTGTAGCTTCCTGATTTTCGCCACATGACACTGGCGAAAATGTCACTTGTTCATCATTTTATAGATGGGATCTAGTGCCCTAGGTTTTTACCTTTGGATTGTTTTTTAGGCATATGTCTACTCACATCTCCGGGTCCAAGGTTTCAGTCAAGGACCATTGTGATCATGAAAAATCATGGTATTCTAAAGATATAGATGTTTCGCATTCAGACGCTTACTAGTCCAACACGTTGGGCCCAGGGTTTTCGACCGCAGATAATACAAGAATAGGTTCCAAATATTAGGACGCTCTTTGGCAGATGTTGTTGAGCATGAACAGGGACGGTGAAAGATCAAGCTGGGTTCCCCCATGCTTTTGGCCCATGCCCATTGCCTGACACTTCTTCGCAATCTTGACATTTTGGCCACCTATATTGTACATTGTGGAATTTTGAGAGGTGTATCTTGCGACGTTGGTTGAGGATGGCTTTGCAGAAATGACTGGTGACTGGTCTTTTTGCGTACTGCGGGTATGATATATCATATATGGTATGATACTGTTACTCATGGCTGGTAATGCGCGGTGTAACTTGGAGAACTGCTCTGGCAAAGTTCAAAACAGGGATGCGTGAGATGAAATCTTAGGGCTTGAGGTTTTGTGGTGTACCGTGGGACATCGGTTCAGGATGGGTTTGCGGAAATGCGTGGTGCAACTTGGAGAGCTGTTCCGGCAAAGTTCAAGACAGGGATGTGTGAGATGAGATCTTGGGGTGTGAGGTCTCGTGGTATATCTTGGGACATTGGTTGAAGACAGCTTTGCGGAAATGCACCGTGTAACTTGGAGAGCTGTTCCGGAGAAGTTTAAGTCAGGGATATGTGAGATGAAATCTTAGGGTCTGAGGTTTGGTGGTGTATCTTGTTGGGACGTTGGTTCAGGACGGGTTTGAAGAAATACGTGGCGTAACATGGAGAGCTGCTCCGGCCAAGTTCAAAACAAGCAACTTGGAGAGCTGCTCCGGCAAGTTTAAATCAGGGATGTGGGAGATGAGATCTTAGGGTCTGAAGTTCTGCAATTTAAAACATTTTAAAACTCTAAAAACTGAAGCGGCGGAAAGAAATCAAATCCTAGGTGTTGGGGATAGAAGAGAATGATGGTGGAAATCACGCACAGTGGCTCAAAATATTGGGCATGAGTTGCGCCATGAGATTCATTGAAGTTAAATTGTCATGTGAAGTGCTTGCGCGGGATGAAACCATTGGGCCCGAGATTCATGAAGATCTTGCAAGCACTGCAACATATAATATATATATATATATATTTAAATAAAGAAATCTATATATATATAATATATATATATATATATAACTTCGGCCCGAAAATCGGCCGTGCGTTTTCATCTTTTTTGAGATGAAGATCTTCTTGTTTGTGTACAAACTGCAGTGTTTTGCACGTCTACAGAATCATGCTTGTTCATTTTGGATCGCGAATTACCAATGCGATTTTATAAACATGTGTGTTTTCGTGTGATGAAAACTATAATACGTTTTTGGGGGCCTTTTGCCTTTCGGCACAGCGCCAGCGATTCTTTTCCATCATGCCAACTTGCGCACAGTCTTTCCTGTGATGTCACACACATAAGAGTTCCGATGAATGTAGCGCCATTGTCAAGCGTACAGAAGACGTGTCTACCGTATTCTAGCACAACATCATGTGTGCGGACCGAAGTACAGAAGACGTGTCTAGCGTAACATCATGTGTGCGCGCACCGAAGTACCAGAAGACGTGTCAAGGGTAACATCATGTGTGCGTGCACCGAAGTACAGAAGACGCGTCAAGCGTTCACATCATGTGTGCGTGCACAGAAGTACAGAATAGTACAGAAGACATGTCAAGCGCAACATCATGTGACTCATGTGTGTGTGTGCACCAAAGTAGAGAAGACGCGCCTAGCGTAACAATATGTACGCGTGTCCACCAAAGGACAGAAGACGTGTCAAGCGTAACGTCCGGTGCCTGCACCCGAATACAGAAAAGTTGTCTAGTGTAACATCATTTGCGTGCGCACAGAAGTATAGAAGACGTGTCTAGCGCAACATCATGTGTGCATGGACAGAATTACAGAAGACGTGTCTAGCGTAACATCATGTGTGTGTGTGCGCACACCGAAATACGGAAGACATGTCAAGCGTAACATCATTCGTGCGTGCACCGAAGTACAGAAGACATGTCATGCGTATTCATGCGTAACATCATGTGTGCGCGCACCAAAGTACAGAAGACGTGTCCCGACAGAGGCAAAAGTAAAGAAACGAAGACAAGTGACGTTATTACCTCCCCCACTTCCCACCCCCCCACCCCAAAAAAACAAGGCGCATCAAGGCGCAAAAAAAATGCAAAAACGTTTGAGCATGCTTGGCCGTTTTGGGGGCCGTAGGCATAAATTTGAAATATCTTGACGGTTTTGGCCCAGTTTCATACATGAGCCGAAAAAGAGATCAAACAATTTCACATAATTTCACATTGATATCGTTGATGCTGATGCGTGCTCAAGATATTTTATTCAAAATGCGGAACTTTGAAATTTTACAATGATTGGAATGATGGGAGATGATGAGAGTGTAAAGTGACGTTTTAATTGAACAGCGAGATCCGAGTTTGGACAACTTTTTGTTAGACATGCTGGGTGGAAGACCTATGTGGGAACGGGGCGAAGAAGAAAAAGGTGCTTTTCTTTGGCCCTAGGTTTTTGTTTTTTTGGTCCGGGCTTATGTTGACATGTTGGACCCTAAGTGTAATCCGCAGAGACACTTCTTAACTCAAAAATGATGCTTATGTAGGACCCCCCCTTTTTTTCCTGGGTATATATGTTAATCTTGGCCACTACGGATTCAGCCAATTTTATGGCGAAAAGCATGGGCCACAGGCAGAGAGGTGCACCACAGGCAGATTTAAAAAAGAATGAATTTGAACAAATTGCGCATCCTTGAAGAAACCATTTTTTCCTTGGGGCATCGGGTTGAAGCCTTTAAATATGTTTAAAGGTTGAAATACCATCCTGAGATCCCCCTTGCACAGTAATGACCTGACTTCACTTCAGTTGGTTTCTTTCTTCTCTACTCTGCTTAATTCAGCCCACTTGGCTTGAGACTTTCGAACTAATTTCTCGGCTGAGTTCACTTCAGCTCACTCCATTCTATTTTGCTTGTCTACTCTAGTCTCCTGTACTCTATTCAGCTCAGCCCACGTGACTTAAGACTTTTGAACTAAAGGGTGCTAAAGGTAACTTCACTTCAGCTGACTTCACTCTTCTCTACTCTACTCTATTTTGCTCTGCTCTCCTCTACTCTACTCTACTCAGCTCAGCCCAGTTGACTTACTGTAGGACTTTTGAGCTAATTTCTGAGTTGACTTCAATTCAGTTGACTTCATTATTCTCTACCCTGTTCTTTCTACTCTTCTCTATTCGGCTCAGCCCACTTGACTTAAGACTTTCGAGCTAATTTCTGAGCTGAGTTCACTTCAGCTAACTTCATTCTACTTTGCTCTACTCTAGTCTCCTGTGCTCTACTCAGCTCAGCCCACTTGACTCAAGACTTTTGAATACTTTTGAGTTAATTTCTGAGCTGAGTTCACTTCAGCTGACCCATTTTACTTTGCTCTACTCTAGTCTCCTGTACCCTCCTCAGCTAAGCCCATTTGACTTAAGGCTTCTGGGCTAATTTCTGAGCTGAGTTCAGCTGAGTCCATTCTACTTTGCTCTACTCTACTTGTCTCGGCCCATTGGACTGAAGACTTTGTAGGCGCAGCCAGCGCGCTGGACTTAAGACTCTTGGAAAACCACCCGTAACTCGGAGTTTCTATACGACACTTCCCTTGCTTCGATTGAGCAATCCGGTTTGTGGTTGAATCAGGTTTGTTTTCGGGCGTGCTGTGTCACGCCAGCCTCTTTCAGGTTTGATTTGGAGCATCCTTTGCACGTTGCCAAGTGTGGCGGCGTTGATGTGTCTTACAGAAGGGGTCCTGGTCCAGAACATGACCCAAAGAGCTGGAATTCTACTGGGTGGTTTGCCTGCATTTTGCTGATGTTTTATTCCAGTTTTTCTCCGCGCCCCACCGCAATGAAGATATGTTGAGACGTTGCAGATTTTCTAATGGACAAGAGGACCTGAAGAGCTTGATTGCCCCAAATTGGCTACCACGTTTGTACAAGTTTTTAAAAAGCGATGCTGGCAGGTACAACTTGAAAAAACCCAAGGAAACAAAGTTGTATCATGTATATCTACATGCTGGAGGTAGGACTCTGGCAAACCACAATCTCAGGGATTTGATTATCCGTTCTACTGTATATGTGTTCCTTTCATATTCTCTCTCTGCAGAAATATCATCATCAGTTTCACTTGTTGATTCTTTTGGTATTTTTTACCTTCATTGAGATTTTGAATTTTAAATGCTTCGCGTTGGGGGTGATTGGCTTAGCTGCAACTGCAAGTGGGTCAAAATACTTGGACAGACACATTCACCTAAAGAGGCTTGAGCCAATAGAAAAACATTCAAGAAATGCTGGAGCATGCCAAGATTTGCTTAGATCATCATTGCGGAAGATAGGCAGGTTTTGATTTAGATTTCATCATCCACATGGCACCCAATTTATGCACACTGGCAGTCAGTGCGTATTTTGCGCAAGACCTTTCAGAACTGATTCCCGATTTTGATTTGAAAGCAGGCTATGCCTGGTATACATAAACAACCGCGTGCATAGAGGCGAAATCGAAGTGAAACGTTGGTCGCAGAGTTTGCCTAAACAGCAGTACCCTGGTCATCACGCCCATTCAGCCCCAGTGCAGCCGTATGCCACACATCTAAGGAAGCAATTTGCTTCTCGGACACGACAGAGTGTAACAATGGCATTATTCGGTATTCTTGTGGTTCGACCAACCATGGCCGATGGGGCAAGGTTAGCAACCGACTTTTGGAAGAGATCTCAAGCTTTACGATGTACCAGTACTATCTAGTACTTCCATGCAGCAAAGCCAAGCGGAAACACATTCCACATCGAGTGTGATGTTTCATCCTGGCACTGTGGGAAGTAGAAGTTGCCTGCGGATTGAGCAGACATGGGGCCCCAAAACCCAAAGTCTCAGGATTGGCAAGTCTATCTACACGCTTGTCAAGGAGCAGAATGTTATGTCACTGCAGCGAACCATCATGGCCACTCAAATGCGCTGATCAAGAGAAGGGCCTGGCTTCAGTTGATTGTGAGTTTTTGAGATGTTGGCAGAGGATGAAGAGTGAAGTGGGTGAACGATGGAGACGGGACAAAAATGGAGAATATAGCAAAATCAGATATCAGATACCACCAAAGTCCAAGTAAAGGACATGTACTGGAATGGAATATAGGTCAAAACCCTGCAAGAACGATGGCGGCCCTTTCTAACGAAGGCACGCCTTTCAACCAAAGTTTGTTGATAGGCTACATGTGAGCAATAGACGTCAAGAATGGTTAATCATGGAGTTGTATATTGTTTGGTCTTTACTCATTTTCCCTTGTCTTCCTCTTGTTTCCTTGCTTGCTTTCATGCCTTCCTGTGACCGCTTCTGTTAGCTTCCTTTCCACTGTACACCCTCGTTTCTTTCTGTTAAACTTCGTTTTTTCCTATCTAGTTTCTTTCTCCTGCTGTATTTACATGTTTTCCCTGAGCAATGTGTCCACGCTGAAGGGTTCTTGCGGTAATGATATATGCAGGCTGGGGTCTGATCAGGGTGCTCCATCTGATCTCCTGCATTTTCCTTGGTCTCGCATCAAATGTTCCTCTTCTGATACGTCCATGTGCATTTCGACTGCGCATGCTTGCACGAAGTGTGGGCCTCGGTCTTGTCATGGTCTTGGCGCGCAGCATTTTTGCTGCAAATTCTCGCGTCAAATGGCTCTTCTGACATGTCCATGATTGTCCATGTGAATTTCGACTGCGCAGGCTCGCACAAAGTGTGGNGCAGCATTTTTGCTGCAAATTCTCGCGTCAAATGGCTCTTCTGACATGTCCATGATTGTCCATGTGAATTTCGACTGCGCAGGCTCGCACAAAGTGTGGGTATCTGTCTTGCGATGCGGCACTTTTGCTGCAAATTCTCGCATCAAATGGCTCTTCTGATACGTCCATGTGTATTTTGATTGCGCAGGCTTGCACGAAGTGTGGGCCTCGGTCTTGTCATGGTCTTGGCGCGCGGCATTTTTGCTGTAAATTCTCGCGTCAAATGGCTCTTTTGATATGTCNCGCAGGCTTGCACGAAGTGTGGGCCTCGGTCTTGTCATGGTCTTGGCGCGCGGCATTTTTGCTGTAAATTCTCGCGTCAAATGGCTCTTTTGATATGTCATTGATATGTCCATGTGCATTTCGACTGCGCATGCTTGCACGAAGTGTGGGCCTCGGTCTTGTCATGGTCTTGCAGCATTTTTGCTGCAAATTCTCGCGTCAAATGGCTCTTCTGACATGTCCATGATTGTCCATGTGAATTTCGACTGCGCAGGCTCGCACAAAGTGTGG